>PVIU01015437.1:0-48330 GCA_004026605.1 Ondatra zibethicus
TGCTCCTGGATTGGTAGGATCAATATAAATTTTTTATTGATTTTATTGAGCTCTACATTTTTCTCTGCTCCCCTCCCTGCTTCTCCCCTCCCCTTCAACCTTCTCCCAAGGTCCCCTTGTTCTCAATTTACTCAGGAGATCTTGTCTTTTTATACTACCCATGTAGATTAGATCTATGTATGCCTCTCTTAGAGTCCTCATTGTTGTCTAGGTTCTCTGGGATTGTGATTTGTGGGCTGGCTTTCTTTGCTTTATGTTTAAAACCCACTTATGAGTGAGTACATGTGACAATTGTCTTTCTAGGTCTGGGTTACCTCACTCAAAATGATGTTTTCTAACTTCATCCATTTTCCTGCAAAATTCAAGATGTCATTATTTTTTTCTGCTGTGTAGTAGTCCATTGTGTATCCATTCTTCGGTCTAGGGGCATTTAGGTTGTTTCCAGTTTCTGGCTATGACAAATAAAGCTGCTATGAACATAGTTGAGCACATGTCCTTGTGGCATGATTGAGCATCCTTTGGATATATACCCAAAAGTGGTATTACTGGGTCCTGAGGAAGGCTGTCTCCTAATTTTCTGAGAAATCGCCACACTGACATCCATAGGGGTTGTACCAGCTTGCATTCCCACCAGCAATGCAGAAGTGTTCCCTTTTCTCTACAACCTCTCCAGCATAAGTTGTCATCAGTGTTTTTGATCTTGGCCATTCTTACAGGTGTAAGTTGGAATCTCAGAGTTGTTTTGATTTGCATTTCTCTGATGACTAAGAATGTTGAACATTTATTCCTTAAGTGTCTTTCAGCCATTTTAGATTCCTCTGTTGAGAGTTCTCTGTTTAGGTCTGTACTCCATTTTTTTTATTGGATTATTTGTTCTTTTGATGACCAATTTTGTGAGTTCTTTGTATATTTTCGAGATAAGACCTGTGTCTGATGTGGGGTTAGTGAAGATCTTTTCCCATTCTGTAGGCTGTCGTTTTGTCTTGTTGACAATATCCTTTGCTTTACAGAAGCTTTTCAGTTTCAGGAGGTCCCATTTATTAATTGTTTCTTCCAGTGTCTGTGATGCTGGGGTTATATTTAGGAAGTGGTTCCCTGTACCAATGCGTTCAAGTGTACTTCTCACTTTCTCTTCTATGAGGCTCAGTGTGGCTGGCTTTATGCTATGGTCTTTGATCCATTTGGACCTGAGTTTTGTGCATGGTGATAGATATGTATTATTTTCATTTTTCTACATGTTGATATCCAATTATGCCAGCACCATTTGTTAAATATGCTTTCATTTTTCTATTTGATATTTTTTGCTTCTTTGTCAAAAATCAGGTGTTTGAAGGTGTGTGGTTTAATATCCAGGTCTTCTATTCAGTTCTATTGGTTCTTCTGTCTGTTTTTATGCCAGTTCCAGGCTATTTTCAGTACTGTAGCTCTGTAGTAGAGTTTGAAGTCAAGGATTGTGATGCCTCCAGAAGTTCCTTTATTGTACAGGATTGTTTGGGCTATTTTTTCAGTTTTTTGCTTTTCCATATGAAGTTGAATACCTTTCGATGTCTGGGAAGAATTTTGCTGGGCATTGCATTGAATCTGTAGATTGCCATTTTTACTATGTTAATTCTACCTACCCAAGAGCATGGAAGATCTTTCCATTCTGGTGTCTTTTTTCATTTTGCTTCTTCAAAGATTTAAAGTTTTTGTCATACATGTCTTCCACTTGTTTGGTTAGAGTTACTCAGAGATACTTTATGCTATTTGTGACTATTGTGAAGTGTGGTGTTTCTCTGATTTCTTCCCCAGCCCATTTATCATCTGTGTAAGGAGGGCTACTGATTGTTTTGAGTTAATCTTGTATCCTGTTATATTACTGAAAGTGTTTATGAATTGTAGAAGTTCCTTGGTAGAATTTTTGGGATCACTTATGTAAACTATCATATCATCAGTAAATAGCGAGAGTTTGACTTCTTTTCTGATTTGTATCCCCCTTATCTCCTTTTGGTGTCTTATTGCTCTAGCTAGGACCTCAAGAACTATATTGAATAGATATGGAGAGAGTGGACAACCTTGTCTTGTTCCTGATTTCAATGGGATCACTGGGAGTTTCTCTCTATTTAGTTTGATGTTGGCTTGCTGTATATTGCCTTATTATGTTTAGGTATGTTCCTTGTATCCCTGCTCTCTCCAAGACCTTTATTATGAAGGGATGTTGTATTTTGTCAAAAGTTCTTTTGGCATCTAATGAAATGATCATGTGATTTTTATTTTTCGGTTTGTTTATATGGTGGATTACATTGACAGATTTTTGTATGTTGAACCATCTCTGGGATGAAGCCGACTTGATCATGGTGGATGATGGTTCTGATGTGTTCTTGGATTCGATTTGCCAGTATTTTATTTTGTATTTTTGCATCAGTGTTCATCAGTGAGATTGGTCTATTAGTCTCCTTCTTAGTATTGTCTTTCTGTGGTTTGGGTATCCGGGTAATTGTAGCTTCATAAAAAGAGTTTGGCATTGTTCCTTCTGTTTCTATTGTGTGGAATAATTTGAGGAGTGTTGGTATTAGTTCTTCTTTGAAAATCTTGCAGAATTTTGAGCTGAAACAATCTGGTCTTGGGCTTTTTTTTGGTTGGGAGACTTTTGATGACCTTTTCTATTTCTTCAGCAGTTATAGGTCTGTTTAATTTGCTTATCTGGTCTTGATTTAATTTTGATAAGTGATATTTATCCAGAAAGTTGTCCATTTCTTTTAGTTTTCCAATTTTGTGGAGTACAGGTTTTTGAAATATGACCTGATGATTCTCTGTATTTCCTCCATGTCTGTTATTATGTCCCCCTTTTCATTTCTGATTTTGTTAATTTGGATATTCTTTCTCTGCCTTTTGGTTAGTTTGGATAAAGATTTGTCTGTTTTGTTGATTTTCTCGAAGAACCAACTCTTTTTCTCATTGATTCTTTGTATTGTTTTCTTTGTTTCTATTTTATTCATTTCATCTCTCAATTTGAATATTTCCGGCTGTCTAGTTCTCTTAGGTGAGTTTGCTTCTTATTGTTCTAAAGTTTTCAAATGTTCTGTTAATTCACTAGTGTAGGATTTTTCCAGCTTCTTTATGTAGGCATTTAGTGCTATGAACTTGCCTCTTAACACTGCTTTCATTATGTCCCATAAATTTGGGTATGCTGTATGGTCATTTTCATTTAATTTTAGGAAGTCTTTAATTTCTCCATTTATTTCTTCCTTGACCCATTGATGATTCAGGTGAACATTGTTTAATTTCCATGTGTTTGTGGGCTTTCCGGAATTAGTATTGCTGTTAAATTCTAGTTTTAAACCATGGTGTTCTGATAAGATACGTGGGGTTATTCCAATTTTTTTGTATTTGTTGAGGTTTGTTTTGTTACCGAGCATGTGGTCAATTTTTGAGAAGGTTCCATGAGGTGCTGAGAAGAAGGTATATTCTTTTCTGTTTGGATGGAATATTCTATAGATGTCTGTTAAGTCCATTTGAGTGATAATATCTGTTAGTTCCCTTATTTCCCTGTTCATTTTTTTGTCTGACTGACCTGTCCAGTGGTAAGAGTGGAGTGTTGAAGTCTCCCACTATTAGTATGT
The DNA here is from genome assembly GCA_004026605.1 of Ondatra zibethicus. NCBI lineage: Eukaryota > Metazoa > Chordata > Mammalia > Rodentia > Cricetidae > Ondatra > Ondatra zibethicus. Next base: position 3,603 of record PVIU01015437.1, read on the forward strand.
GTTTAATGTATGATTTAAGCTTTAGAAGTGTTTCTTTTAAATATTAGGGTGCCCTTGTATTTGGGGCATAGATGTTCAGTATTGAGGTTTTCTCTTGTCGTGTTTTTCCTGTAACTAATATGAAATGTCCTTCTTTGTCTCTTTTGATTGATTTTAGTTTGAAGTCTATTTTGTTAGATATTAGGATAGCTACACCAGCTTGTTTCTTAGGCCCATTTGATTGGAATATTTTTTCCCAACCCTTTACTCAGAGATGATGTCTGTCTTTGAGGTTGAGGTGTGTTTCTTGTATGCAGAAGAAGAATGGACTCTGTTTTCGCATTCAATCTGTTAGCCTCTGCCTTTTTATAGGTGATTTGAGTCCATTTAAATTAAGGGATATTAATGACCAGTGATTGCTATCTCCTGTTAATTTAGTTTTCATTATCAGCGATGTTAATTTGTGCGTTTTTCTCTTCTTTGGGATTTGTTGCTATGAGATCATCAATTGTCTGTGTTTTTGTTGATGTAGCTAACTTCCTTGGGTTGGAGATTTCTTCTAGTATTTTGTGTAGGGCTGGGTTTGTGGCTAGGTATTGGTGAAATCTATATTTTTCATGGAATGTCTTGGTTTGTCCTTCTGTGGTGATTGAAAGTTTTGCTGGGTATAGTAGTCTGGCCTGGCATCCGTGGTCTCTTAATGTCTGCATAACGCTTGACCATGACCTTCTGGCTTTCATTGTCTCCAATGAAAATTCAGGAGTAATTCTGATAGGTCTGCCTTTATATGTTACTTGGCCTTTTTCCTTTGCAGCTCTTAATATTCTTTCTTTATTCATACAGTTAGAATTCTACACTGTTATGTACAGTTGCTGTCTGGAGTTAAGCATACCAATGTATCCATTTCATTTATAATTAACTATATATACATATAGTTAACTTACTTATAGTAGCTTACTATAGGAGCTTGGTGCAAAAGAAGTTACTGACTGGAAGTAATAGGATGGTTCAGGAAAGCTGTTAAAACGCATTCCCTCAACCCAGTAAGATAGACTTTTTCTTAGTAGATGAACGAAAGAAAGGTTTATTTTCTTAATTTAAGGAAATGTTTAGTTGAAATAATTATGGTAATTAAATTTATGTATGTTGTTAATGTTCTATATTATAGTTTCATCTTTCTAATCTATTAATTTGTCTTTATCTGTGTGATCTTCACTTAATTTATGTCAGTTTCATTTCTAGATTTAGCAAATCAAATCTTTTTCTCACTGATTTTATTTTTCTTCAACTCTTAGGTATGCAAGGCTATAGATATCCAGATTAAGATTTCTTAGATATGTAAGACTTTAAGTACCAAAGTACTTATGATTTTAATGTATTATGTTTTTCAAAAATTTATGTAGTGTTTGTGTGTGTGTGTGTGTGTGTGTGTGTGTGTGTTTGCACGTGCATGCATGTGTGTGCACATGCCTGTGAACATTGATGCATAGACCAGAGCAGGACATTCAGCATAGCCCTTTGTTGTTCTCTCACTTCTTTTTTGAGATGGGGACTGTCACTGAATCTGGAGTGCTCCACTTTGGCTGGGCTGGCTGGCCAGAGAGCTCCCAAGACATACATGTCTCCACCTACCAGGTCTGGGCCACCTTCTTTTAACTTGGTTTCTTTTCCTTGAGACCAACTGAATCTAAGAAGCACCGAGTGCTGGGATATTGACTGATCTCGTACAGGTTTAGTGCAAGTAACCATAGTTATAGTGAGTTTGTGAGCACCCTCGAGACGTTCTTCCCATCCTCTGACACTTTTGTTCTTCCTGCCCTGTCTGCTCAGAGGTTTGGAGGCAGGTCTTGGCATGGGTGTCCTTTTTTCGACTAGGAACTCAACAGCCACTTACAACCCAGCACCTTGACTTTATTGATCCTCCTTTGCTTTGACTCTTCTCTTCCTTCTTTTGTATTGTTTCCTTGGAAGTTTATCTAATGTACTCTCATCAGAATCCATTACTATGGAATTAGAAGTATGATTTTCACACCGGGATTTTGTCTTGTTTTCTTGTGGTTCCATGTTGAGACTTAGGCATCTATCTGAGCTTAGGTCATTGATTGGAATTTTTTAATCACCCACATTATTTTAGTTGCCACTTTTGCAATGTTCCTGTATGACTAGGTTTCAGCACTGGTTCTTTCTCAAACTGAGGTATAGCTCTATAACTAAGCCTTCAGGGTACCAGGCAAGATTTCTAATACAACTCAGAGTAGACTTTTAAAAAAGATTTATTTATTATGTATATACAGTGTTCTGCCTGCATATATACCTGCACATCATAAGAGGGCACCAGATCTCTTTACAAATGGTTGTGAGCCATCATGTCGTTTCCAGGAATTGAACTCAGGACTCTCCAGCCCCTCAGAGTAGAATATTAACTTCAGAAATAGCCACAATTGATAGACATGCCTAGTAATAAAGATACAGTAAAAGTCAGTTAATTATAAACAATCTCCTATCCATCTCCACTAACTTGGGGGGGAATAAAAGTACAAAGATAATAGAGTACATACTAAGATGCGAGTAACTAAGGGAAAGATTTTGAAGAAATTAATTAAGACTATGGGTTATTATTTAAACAAAGAAAAATAGAGGAAGGAAAAGTAAATAAGAGGAAGTGAGTTATTGTTAGAGTACCTGGAGCTCTGGAATCATTAAAACCACAGAAAAATGTAAGGAGGACAAGAGATGGAGAGAAGATTGTGAAGTCTGTAAAAGAAGGAAGAGTCTTGAGTTGTGGGCAAGGGTGTAGCTGCACGAATGTAGCTGAAAAGGCTCAGAAACGGACCATGTGTGGCACAACAGATTGATTTTTAAAACTACAGATAATTTAATTCAAGGATGAAGATTTTTGAAGAAACAAAATAAAACAAAAGTAAAGTAAAAACAACTTCTGTTCCAGGCAGCGTCCTTCTCTGGCCCAGTGTGGTTTGTCTCTCTGCTTTAAGAGACCAAACAGTTCCACGCTAAAGAATGTTCAGATCCATATACTGCACATAAAAATTAATTTAAAAAAAAACTAACAGTATATAAAAGTAAAACTGAGAAGTCACAGAGGACCAAACAAAGTAATCCAAATCATTCACTGGTCTGCGTCAATGATAGTTTTTGAAAAACCTAAATGAGACTTTCCCATTTTCAGATAAGAGCACACCTTTGATTGTCAAGAGGCGTGATGACCGATATAAGAAGGGACTTTTGATCAGTTTCTATGTTTTCCTACCTTTCCTCATCATGTTTGCCATCATGGTTGTTAAGTGGAATATCTCAAAGGGATTCTGGCACAAGGAAGAGACTGTAAGTGGAGGGTAAGTATGCGTGTTGGTATTGAAAATGCACTATGCGAGTATTTGAACCCAGCTATGTAATGTAAGTTCGGCTTTTTGGATGAATGGTTGATTGCAAGAATTGCTAGTATGACTGAGCAAAGAGTTTTCAGGATATAGCAGAGTCTATTTCCATTTTCTTATGGGCATCTTTTCATGTCCTGATGTGCCAAAGACAATGGGAGCAACCCAGTCAATCTTCAGGACCTTTCAAATGAAAAACCTCCGGAGCTGTAATTGATTTAGAAGGTTCTGTTGATTTTCCAGGAAACCTAAGTGTCCTCACATCGCAAGCCATTTTTGCACATAGGGGGATCAGCAGAGACAAATCAGGAGCAGATCTGCAAATAGAATATGTAGAAGGCAAGAAAAGCGAGAGCTCAGATCAAGGCTGCTCCAAAGCGTGCAAGTGATTCATACCACTTGTGTGTTTCTAGGCTGCGATTAAGGTGTTGTGCAGCTTTTGTCTCAGCTATAATTTCAGTGCAAGCCACACTTGGTTTGGTGGGTCTTCAGGGAAGGCAGGATGATGAAACAAGGGTAAACAGCCAGTCTTGGAGTCCGCGCTGTAAGAAAACGATGCCTAATCTCCAATACCATCTCTAGTTCTCAGATTAGGCAGGAGGTGGCAGCAACTAGTTATATTCAGGAAAACGTTCCTGATGATTTATGTAGACATCTATAAAGCAATCAAATTGCTTCAGAGCCACCAAATTACATGACAATTGGCATAAAGATTCCTGTACTGTTGGAACATTTTGGGAAAATCTGGATAATTGCTAGAAATTTTGATTGTTGGAAGAAGTACCACAGAAAGGCATCATGGTTTAAAAAAATAGCAAAACTATGTTGAAGCAGATAAGATTTACAAATATAGGTGGCTTCCTGGTTAGCAAGAGGCCAAAGTGCAATGGGGCTGAGGCACAGAAGTGTGGCCCTCAGCACTCCATGGATGATGATTGTTGTGTCTGCCCTTGACAGGCACATTGGTGCCAATCTTTCTCTTTTCCTTTTCAAACAGATTACCAAACATCTATCCATGCTCACAACCCTATAGTTCATATTCTCTACATGGAGCAGCAAAGAAGTATGCAAAAATCACTTGAAGTCACCTACATTCTACTTGAGTTGATGATCCCTATGTTAGTTGCTCAAACCTGAACCCACCATAGTAGGTGGCCCAGGAGAACCTTGACCACTATAATGGCATGCCTAGTATATTATCCTATTGCATTGTAAGGGATCAAGAGATTCTCTAATACCACTGATGTTGTTAAATGTAGCTGAAAGAGCTTATTAGAAGCTTCATTAATGAAGGTAAATCCATATAAATAATTGTGTATAGTTACTTGGTAGAAACCAAACTGAAGAGGGGTAAGAATTTGTATTATATATATATATATATATATATATATATAATTATATATGTGTGTGTGTAAATAATATAACAACTGCTTTGATGATGGGTATTTTAATATCTCATCAATTTCCATGTAGACAAGATAGAGGGGAGCAATAGTTTAGACTGTTAGTCCAAATCCAAAACTATATAAACTGAAACCATCCAATGTAAACAAACAAATAAGTAACAACCCAGAATTTGAAAGTCAGGATTTGGAAAATCCAAACACTAGACTGTCTTATCATTGGCTCTCACCTGCTATGAGGGTATTGATACACAGCAATTGGTCATTTAATACAAATCTGGCTTGTGACACTTTTTTGTGATGGTTCTTCCTTAATGACAATGTTATATTATCCTGAAAACAATCCTATCTCTTTTGTACAGATCAATTTCCGAAGGCAGCAACCAGTCATAGAGTCAAAGGTGATTGCAGGCGTCAAGTTGCCAAGAAAATGCTGTAACAATCCTCTGTGAACAGCCCCTCAGCATGGGTCCACAGCTGCTTTTGGATTTCCTCATGCAGGCTCCTACTTGCTAGTTTCACAGGCTGCAACAAGGCCAGCAGAAAGCGTTTGCTATTTGTATTGTTTTACATTGGAAAGCTTCAATGTAAACCCCCAGTAATCCGAGTTTTAAAAGAAATCTCTTTAAAGGAACTTTCCTTATTTTCTTAAAAAGTATTTCAGACAAATACACCTCTTCGTTTAAGGGTCCAGTTTGCAAAGGTACAGGAGGTTGTCCTCCAACATTTCCATATTTTTTCTTCATCACCGAGGCTCAATGAGAACTGCTATCTAGCTTTAGAAATGAGGAAGTAGATACAAGAAGTTGTAACTGTGCCCTGTGCCTACAGAACGTCAGTAAATTGTGTAGCTGTAGTTTATGACATGCCTCTCAAGTTCAAACTGTCAGAACCAACTTCCCAGGTATACCTCACAATCTACCTGGAAACAAGGGGTGGACTGACGTTGATGGAGGACCAGGAAAGAGGATAAGTGCACACCCTTCTTGCCAAACAGAAAGACAATTCTTTATCATAAGACAAGATAAAAGAGAGATCCATCCATATATATTTTTCAAAAATTTTTTACTCATTTATGTAAAATTAAAGACATTTTATATACTACACCTGAACAAATAGAAAAATTCCAAAGCTCAACAAAGCATCACTTCAAACATCCGTCCATTTTCATGTCTTCCATTCATTTGCATCTGACTCTGACAGCTAAGTTAATGGGTTGCTGTATCCTCATCTGTCACTAAACATTGGGGTGGGAGAATTGTAAACATCTCAGCACAAACTCATTGCGCATATCTTGGCAACATGTTCAAACCAGAAACACAGATGACATCAGAGGCAGTGGTAGAGGCACCTTGTCCACCGCCAATGTGTGCTCTGTAGCCCCCAGCTGGCAGAATCACTTGGGTACGCGTTTTCAAGGGTAGCTTTTAACACATGAATACCCCAGAGGAGAGCCTGAGCCGGGTTGCTTGGTTACTGGCAAGGATGTCGGTGTGGCCGGCAGAAGTGGAAGTCAGGCAGCAGGGGGGATTACTAAAACCAAGAGAAGAAAAGCTCAGTAGGGTCCTTGGAGGCCACATCTCTCTCACTCTGAATAAATGGCCAGACTCACTGTACCACTGAGAATTCAAACTTCTGCTTTAAATGCTCAAAGCTGGTTATCTCACATTATTTTCTGAATAGTGTACTATGGTAGGGGCAAAAGTGTAGATGCTAGCGTTTCACACTAGGGGTGGTAAGGATAACTCATGGAGAAATTTTGAAGGTGAATGTATTTCCATAAGAAACACTGATAAACTAGGTGGTGGGCACCTTTAATCCCAACCCTCTGGGGAGGCAGAAGCAGGCGGATCTTTCTGAGTTCGAGGCCAGCCTGGTCTACAGAACAAGTTCCAGGATAGCCAGGACTACACAGAGAAACCCAGAAACCCTGTCTTGGAAAAAACCAAAACAAAATAAAAAACAGAAAAGAAAGACAGAAAAAAAAGAATAAAATAATAAAAATAATGTTTGTAGACATACATCAGGAAGCCAGCACCACTACCACCACCAAACAACAAGCCACAATCAACAAACAGGAGCCAACACAGTAGAAAGAATAAAGCAAATAAGATATAATTTTCTAAGTATCGAAATTTATAGGCCCTCTCTGTATCCAAAGTTTGCTTTCTTGTTACTCTTCTAGAAGTGGATTTCTGTGTTTATGAATACTGAGAGAAAATATACTAAGACAAATCATAAGGTAATCATAAGTTTGAGGGTGCCATGATAAGAGCCTTCATTTAGCCACATGTGAATGGGGGTGTAGTCAGACTATTTCTAAAGTGGTAAGAGCAGGATTTGACCAAATGTAGTATTTATTTTATACATTTCTTGGCATAAAATAGCCTGTTGACCACGCAGTAAAGGTGTGGAAAAGGTAAGTCTGGGTCACAGGAAAAAAGAAAAAAAAAGTTTTGGGTGCTGACAGGTGGGATAGAGTGAGGACATGTGACAATGACCAAGTACTACATACGGTCAGAGTCATGCACAGACGTGTGTGCCCCCTCCCCCGCCAGGTGAATTTGACCTTTGATCCCTTGTAGCAGAGGCAGCTGCTGGTGATGCACACAGGCATAGTGATATTTTGTGATCTAACAAATAAAGCTTGCCTGGAGATCAGAGTGCAGAGCTAAGCCACTGATTAGCCTCAAAAACGGGGCATTGGTGGCTCACACCTTTAATTCCAGCACTCGGAAGACAGAGGCAGACGGATCTCTGTGAGTTCAAGGCCACCCTGGGCTACACGAGACTGAATCTGTCTAAAAGAGAATCAGAGATCATACAAAGGTGATTCCAGGATTTGGAATTCCAGGGCTTTGATCCCAGCACTAGGGAGTTTTTATTATTAAGAGCAACTAAAATTCACCCTACACATGGGGCTGGGAAACACTTTTTGTCACTAGATATTGATTAGTAAAAGAACTCAATTCTTCTGCATTGCTTCTGTCGAGGGTTTTCTTTTTTTAAAAGTTATTTCTTTTATTTTTTTTAGGTTATAATACAGTTACATCACTTATCTTGTTAATTCATTGTTAGTTAATTAAGTTTCTATACCTATAGTTGCACGGTATAAATTGGGTAGCTTTTTAATAATGATGAGGATTTTCTAATGATGAGAATAATTGTGAGAATTAAGCTTGTCTTCCTCCTGTGCATGTGTTTTTCTTACAACAGCTGTTATGCAACATCAAAGACACAGTGGAAGAAGGACACCACCAAGAAACTCACCGTTATGTGGTCTGGTTCAAGAACAAGAAGAGCCAGCCTGTGTCTCTTTCTTTGGCTTACAGATTTGAGTTCTACATACCTCCAGATAAAACCTACGGCTGAAATTATACAGACTTGTGTCTGTTGATTCTTTCCTCTGAGCCAGGGAGATCAGCACTTAACATTCCATTATCTACTACTACTCCCTACCAAGTGCCCAAAGCCAAGAGCAAGCAAGTGCGGCAACCTATTTCTCTCCATTCACTCCCCTGCTCTATCATGTCAAGTTTCAGGATGCCCAGAGAGAGATCTGATGGGTGGGAGCTCTTCCCGTAGGTCCCAATTATCACTATTTTCATTTTTTTAAAGGAATGTCCTAGACTGAGTTCCTGATCAGAGGTATTGATAATGGCCCTATGGCCCCTTGGAAACTGGAATTAGGATATTTCTTGTTATTTGCTGCTGTGGGGCTATTTCTGAATTGAAACATTCCTCCTGATGGAAAGGAACCAGGGCCATAAAACTCACGAGAAGCAGATGACACAGGGAGCTCCCTTTGGGCAGTTGTTAAGGCTCAGAGAACCCTTTGGTTCTCTTCAGCTGCCTGCAAGCCAGGCAAGGAATTTTAGGGATGTATCTTTCCATGAGTCATGACCAAGCTCACGCAGCCTTCTGGTTGATGCATCTGCCTTGGTCCTGCAAGTAACCCCAGTAAACTAGCTGGTTCACCAACCTAGTCTTGGATTGAGTTATGTGTGAGTTGAAATTTTGTTCCTGAGATGTGGTAAGCCTGGACTCTGCTGCATCCTTCCTGAAGCTGAGCGTTCTGGGTGTGATTTTCCGCCTTCATGGCCCTAACTCCGCTCCTGGTTTGGGCAGAGGGTACATCCTTGCACCCTGAACTTTATACCTGAGTTAGTGGGTTCTTCCTCACCATCAAGTTTGGTCATGGCCCAGAGCCTTTGCCTAAAGCAAAGATGATCCAAGCTTCATCGCAGAGAACCAAATGCTCTTTTTTTCAAATGCCTTCAACTATAATGGAGAAATGGGGAACATCTACCCAACTCAGTATTAGTCTGCCTTTAAAAGAACAGATCACAAATATCACTATAGAATGGTGATCATATAAAAAACAGTCATATATAAAATCATATATAAAATAGTCATCATGCTAAAATGTCACTCGGAAAGACCATGTGTCACACACGTGCAAAGGCAAGAATTAGTTTACAACTAGTAAACTGTTTTAGGGCTCCTGGTGACTGGAAATGAAGAAATGATGGCGGGGAAAGTCTATCAGATTCAGTGTTTAGCTGGTGGTTTGTTGCAGCAATAGAAACCTGAGATAGTCACCTTTAACAGAACACACTTAAGTTGCATCATAAGATAGCCCTTGGTGGGCGTCTCCCACGGTGCCCACGTGCCCTTCGGCTGCCAACGGTCTTGGGCTCCGCTGTGCTTTCTGCACTCCGATCCAGCCATGCCTCTGCTCTTCATACTCGCCGAGTTTGCCATGCTGTTAGCTGGCCTGGGTAAGGCCCAGCGAGCCTTGCACTCCTTCCGTTTTGCTTTCCCATCCCACTGTGCTCCTGGATTCCTAGTGATGCCCTTCCTCCATCTTGCCCCACCTCAGCCCCAGCCCAGCCCAGGCCAGGTGAACCCAGGATAATCATGGTGGCTTCTGCTCTGACTTTATGTCTGGACCAACAAGAGGAAATCTGACTAGTCTTCTGAGGTCCCCGCATCCTGGGAAGGGAGACCGCAGGTGCCTGTGCACCACCATCACCCTCTAAGAGCTCCCCAGACCCCTGAGAGACACCCGCCTCAGCATGATTCTGAGGAGGAGCAGGGAGGCAGGGTTGAACGTTGTGTCTTTTGTCTATATCTACATCATTTTCAATGGGTTGTTAGAACGGCATCAGGAGTTGTGCCTTGAGAAAGGGGGGGGGGTTTAGAGCAAGCAAGTTTGTTGACCTCATTAGGGCTCAGGGTGCACTGAGCAACGCTGGCTGGAGTGATACTATTATGGATTCGGGAAATAAACCAAAGCAACTGAAATTAAAACCCCCGAACAACAAAATCCACGTTCTTGCTGCAGATTCGGAAGGAATAGGGTTGCAAGTCACCGTGCCAAGGAAGATAGACCCGCCCGACGGCAGAGTTCCGGGAGAGAAGGTCAGTCTGGGTTTTCTACTCAAGCCTCAGGCCTGAGGGTGGCCTTTCATTGACCTATGCATTGGTCCTAAGCACCCTCCTTTGCAGTCACTGGCACCTCACGGCCTTTATTTTTCTCTGAGTCCCCCTGCCCCACAGTCCTCTCCTCTCCTGTGCCACTTCCGCTTTCCCATCTCCTTTTAAAGTCTCTTTTTATTTTTAAATTTCAAGAAATAGTGAACATTTCCCAGTAATCATTCTGGTCTAAAAAAAATCAATATAAAAAAATTTTATGTAAAATGTGCATGACAATGACCCAACGTGCAAATCAAAAGCTCTATTAATAGCTTCTACACAATAAATTGCTTTGCAGTAAAATTTAGGCTTGTAAAATTGGACAAATGTTGACACAAGATGAATTAAGTTAGAGAAATGAAAATGTATAATATTATATATAGTATATATTCATACACGTGTGTGTTATATACAAATAAGTTGGAAGATAGTTTGCCTTTCTAGTTCTAGATAATGAAGGTCCTAACAGCCATAATGTAGATAGGAAATAACTTTCCTCACTGAGTACAGGGAGGGTTTAATACTTGACTACAGTTTGGCATACTTTTTTAAATTTGGAATTACCCTTGTTTTGATTTTTAAAAATTTAATCCTTGGGGCTGGAAAGATGGCTTGGGGGTTAAGGAGCACTAACCACTCTTCCACGTGACAGCTCACCACTGTCTGTGGCTCCACTTCCAGGAGATCTGATACCCTCTTCTAGCCTTCCCAGGCACTGTACATGTGTCCTACACAGACCTACATCCAGACAAGACACCCATACACAGAAAATAAAAAAAACCAAAATAATTCAAAATTGACTTACCATCCCCCCACCACGTATGTATCTGATTGGATGCATGTGTGCCACAGTCCCTGTGTGAGGGTTTGAGGACAGTCTGAGGGAGCCCCTTCTCTCCTACTGCCCTGTCAGCCCTAAAGACAGAGCTTACACAGTCAAGGGATATTGAACAGTAGCAGATAAGTTTGTATCAACCTTCTTTCCCTTTTAGATATATAGGTATGTTGAATTGAAGGGCTATGTGATAATTTATGTCTGAGTATTCTTGAGGAATCTCTCCTCCATTTTCCATAGTGGATGAGCCATTAACATTGCCACTACTGGTGTATGAGAATTCTAATTTCACTACATCTTCACCAACACTTCTGGTCTGCTGTCTTTTTGGTACTAATAGCACTTTCAAGACCATAATGACTCATTGTGGTTTTGATCTTTTACCATGAACGATACTAAATATCTTTATTTAGACTGAGTCTATTTTCACTCTCTATGTGTATGTACAATTTTTCCAGTGCCATTTATTGAAAAGTTTAACCTTCTTCCAATGATTTTTCCTAAAAAAAAAAAATAAATCAGATGGTTTCAAATGTGAGTTACATCTAAATTTTCCATACTATTCTATTGGCCTATATGGGTTTTTTTTATCTTAACACTATGTTATTTTGATTACTGTTGTTTTGTTGTATACTTCAGTTTTGTTTCTTTCTTCTTTGTTCTTTTTGTTTAAAATTGCTTCGACTCCAGGACTTTTTAGGTTGCATGCTCATTTTAGAGTTTTTTCCTAGTTTTGTGAGGGGTGTCATTGACATTTGGAAAAGGCTTGCAACGAGTCTAAAGATCATTTTTGCAGGACTAGACTACTTTATTGCACACAAAGTTTTATTTTATATGTTAAACTTGAACTTGCAAACAATTTTACTGTTTTCATGTAAAAGTTGAAAAGTACAGGGTTTTTTTTTCTATGATGTTATCAAAATAATGACAGTCAAGACTTTCAAAGCTTTAAGAATCAGCAAAGCAAAACAATGCTTTTGTACAATCACTAGCGTCAAGTATTTAAAAATTATTATCAATCTTGTAAAATCATGTGTTCAATTACACTGTTATAGGACTTGTCAATGTCATGGGCAGGTAGCACCAAATGTTGGTGATCTCTATCTCTTTCGTTTTGTAACTTTTTAATTATTTTTATTTTCTGAGCATTGGTGTTTTGCCTGCACATCTGTCTGTATGAGGGTCCCAGATGCCCTGGACCTGGAGCTAGAGACAGCTGTGAGCTAGCATGTGAGTGCTGGGAATTGAACTCGAGTCCTCTGGAAGGGCAGCTGGTGCTCTTATCAGCTAAGTCATCTCTCCAGCCCTGGTGGTCAGTATCTTGAATTTTAATCTTAAACTCAGGTTCCTCTTGGACGTCGAAGCTCTCAGTCCATTCAGAGCATTAGTATTTCCCACAGTTTCACACTTTCCATGTTTTTCTTTTTTAACAACATGTTTATTAATTCTTTGAGAATATCTTACACATTTACCACCTCCAACTCCTCCCATAGCTATCCTCTCCATTTTCCCATCCCTTCCCAACCGACATTGAGGTTTCTTCTTTATTTTTTTTCCTCTCCCTATTGAGTCCAGTTTGTGTTGCCCTGGGGTCACAGCATTAAAACAAAATGGTTCTTTCTTTCCTAGTAGCTAACAAAACTCAATTGTCATCTAGTGGTAAGATTTTTTTTTAACTGGAGTGCAGGTCTTGTGTGTGTTGTTGCAATAACTGTTAGTTCATGTTTGCAACTGCCCTGTTGTACCCAAAAAGCACTGCTTCCTGGATGCCATGCCCTGTGGCTCTTGCATACTTTCCAGTCCTTCTTTTGTGCCTTTCCCTGCACCTTTGCCAAGGGATGTTGTTAAGATGGGAGTGTACCCCAACCCCTGGCATCCATTCCAGCCCCCTGGCCTGAGAGTTGCATTGGTCTGGACTCCAAATCCCAGCATGCCAGGTCAGGACCACTTCCACAGGGTATTTAAGTGGACTCCTACTTAAATTTAAGAGGAGGAACACATGGTTCCAGGTTCGCAAGTGCTCCCGCTCTCCTATCTCCCTGCCATGCTCTTGACCACCTGAGAGCGCTGCACTTAATAAAACATGGGCATTTTAATTTGGTTTAATCTGATTTTAATCTGGATTTTTGTGCGCTGGTGAGGCAGCTCATCTTATGATTTTTTTTTCTAACAGATGTAATTGCTATGCTCTGTTTAGGGCTGAGGACTCCACAATCTCTTCTTGTCTGCATACTGACCAGTCGAGGGTCTCTATGTTAATGTCATCTACTGCAGGGAGAAGCTTCTCTGATGAGCTTGAGAGATGCTCTGTCCAAGAGGCACAGTGAGGAATCCCCAGAATCATTTTAATTCTATCCATTTCGCACAGCACCGCTTCTTCTACTCCATGGACAGGGGATGCCTTGCCATCATCGGCCCTCTTCAAATAGTTCACCAAAGTGTCGCAGTGCCCACTCTTTCATCCCATTGGTTAGATCTTCCTGGGACATTTTATTTTTTGTAGCTATCATAAATAGGATTGCTTCTTTGAGTGTTATTTAAGATAATCATTCTATGTATAGTAATGCTTTAGAAATTTCTCTGTTGATTTCTGTATCCTAAAAAAATTTGAATTCATGTGTTTCTCCTACCAGATATTTTTTTTATTGACTCTTTCACTACTTTCTCTATATACAATCGTGTCATCTACACTCAGTGGCAATTTGCTTTTTTCTTTTCCTATTTGGATGATCTGTATATTTTCTGTTGTTTGATTTCTTGGGCTAGGTCTCCAAATACTTAATAAAAATGATGACAAAAGTGTCCATCTTCATCTTGTTCCAGTCTTTACAGGGAAAGCTTTCAAAGTTTCCACAGCTAATACAATGCCCTCTGTTGGCTTATTACAGGTACCCCTCTATATGCCCTAAATGTGTTGATGTGCATTCCTTCCAGATTCTGCTGGTTCTGTTTTATTGTGAAGGACATAGAATTTTGGCTCATGCCTTTTCTATACTTATTGGTGTGATGAAGCATTTTCATCTGTCACTTATGCTTTGTCCTATTTATTGATTTAGGGATGTTGATTGACCTATTCCTGCATCACTGGGATAAATCACATTTGATTATAGTGGATAAATCTTCTTAATGTGTGGCTGGATGGACCTTGCCAGCATATTTTAGGATTTCTGCACATATGTTCATTCAGAGTTCAACTTACAGGAGTTGGTTCCCTTTTTCTACTATATAGGGCTAGGAAACTGAACTCTGGTTGCCAGGTACCCTAACCTGCCAAGTCGTACTCCCTAATATAGATACTTAAAACTTTAAATTTACTTTTATTATATTTTATTATATTTTATCGTGTGTGTGGTATGAAGGCATCTGTGCCATACCACACATGTGAAGGGCAGGGTCCACTTGGAGGAGTTGGTTCTGTCCTTCTGCCTTTGCGTGGATTCCAGAGACTGAGCTTGGATGAGTCTTGCACATCAAGTGCTCTGTCCACTGAGCCACCTCATTGATCTCAGTATATTTTATTGCTGAATCAATTTGTTGTTATTGTTCTGTTCAGGGTCTGCTTTCATCAAGATTAAATCTTGGTAAGGTGTGCATGTCCTAGGAATTTGGAAATTTCTTATAAGATATTAAATTTATGATGTATTGTTCCCAATAATCTGTAACGATCTGTGTGCAATCCACTCCATCTGCTCTAACTGGATCGAGGACTTCTTTGTTGTTCCTTTCAAGGTGCTAGAGACACAGCCCAAGACTCCTAAGTGACAGGCAGTCATCACCCCTGTCAGTCATACCCCAGATGCCATTTCATTTGAATAGCTTCCTTCTTTTTGGTCTAGATGTATGTCATTTTGGGGACCGGGAAGCAAAAGAGCATAGTGAAAACTTGGACTCCAGGAAATTTGAACCAAACTCTAACACAACAGCAACTTGGACTCTGTGAAGTGGGGCATAATGGCAGAAAAAATGAGACTATCACAGCGCACCTGTGGCATGGGCTACAGGACTTGGCAAGCCACTGACCAGTAGCTCCGCTCCCCAGGCAAGAGGATTGCCCCAGCCTCTCAGGCTCAGGACAGTGGGTCCAGATCTCGAGAAGTGGGACAGTTTCCTGGTCTCCTGTGGGGCAGACATCATGACAGTTCAGGCACTTGTAGATTCAGATGTTCTACTGGGATAGTTTTCTTGCTCAAAGATGGGGACAACCATGCTAATGAGGCCACCACAAGGGTGTGTGGCTATTCTGCTGGTTCCAGAAGCAGACCACACTTACAGAGTCATTGTGGACTCACAAGGATGCTGTATATCAGTGGCGCTGGGGTATAGCACAACCTTAAGCTGTGTGAATGAGACAGCTGTGCAGCTGACTCTAGGGCCTGTGATGCTCCATTCGAAATGATGGCAGTATTTGCCATAGCATTGGGGGCCTCTGGCATCTTCCTTACCCGTTTCTAATTGAAAGAAGCTCCTATTGGCTCCAAGTTGGTTGCAAAAGGGGCATGAGGTAAGTGAAGCAAGGTGTCCCTCTCAGCTCTTCCTGGGCTGCACAGAGTCCACATCTTCCTTCCTACAGCTCAGCACACTCTCGAGCCAATCAGAACGTGGCTGTTTACTCACTGTCACGTCCCTCTTCAGTGGTACCCAGGAAGGCTAGAAACATCTTGTAGACAACCATCATCGAATTTTCACTCCTGTAGGCTATCTTTCCAGGGAAAATGTTCTCTTTTTTATATTTAATCAGCATTCAATTTCCACAACAGGGTCAAAGTTCTTCAAATTATCTTTTTGAGTTGTGCCATTGATGTAGCATTAATCAGCTTAACTGTAGTTACTCAAGCAAATCATAGGTGCTGCTGTCTGTTTGCCCTTTGATGTCTGTGGCATGTGTGTCAGCATCATTGATTTCATTTCTGCTGTTTGTTTACCAATTAAAAATCAGCGTGTTTACCAGTTTGGTTAGTAGATGTGACAGGGAATTCTTGATCAGAAGAAGCAAGGTTTAAGAAAAAAAATCCCAAAATTATTTTATTGCTTTCGTGTTTCAAGTTTTACTGATTTCTCTTCACTTTTCACTTTCTGTTTGCTTTAGGCTTGTTGAACTCTGATTTTGTACACTTTCATGCTGCCTTCCCATCATAGCACACTCTTGAGTCTTTTTGGCCAGAGAACATCCTGTCCTGAGTGCATGTTCCAACTCATTGGTGCTACACATTCTGTCAATTTGGACAGAAATATGATGACATGTGTGTACTCTTGTGCTCCATACACACACACATGCACACTCACATGTTCACACACACACACACACACACAAACCCTGATGTCCACATCTCCTTTTAGTTTTAGTGATTTTGCCTTTTCTTGAATGTGTTACGATCACATTGGTGTTGTATGTAGACTGTGTATAGATGCTTTCTTTCACTTAAGAATATGCATTCAAGATTCTACCTGCCATTTAATGGCATAATTGCTACTTTCTTGCTATTGCTAAGTAATGTTGCATTGTTCAAATGGACCACAGTTTGCTAATCAGTTAATTTTCTGAAGTACACGCTGGTTATTTGCCCAAGACAAAAGTGAAGAATTTTGACGATTCTGTAAAACAGCCTAATTTAGACTGTCACGTGGTTTTTGGTAGCAACTCTAATGAAGATTTATAATGAGGAGGAACTAAAGAAAAGCTTTGAATGAGTGTGATGGTGCATGCCTTTAATGCATTTAATGCACCATTCAATGGTGCATTAATGCACCATTGGGAGGCAGAGGCAGGTGGGTCTCATCCGGGTAAATTACCAACTTGTGAAAAGGCGTTTAAGAAAAGCTTAGAGCCAGGTGTGGTGCAGAGACTGGCAGATCTCTGAGTTTGAGCCCAGCCTGGTTTACAGAGCAAGTTCTAGAACATTCAAACTTAGGCAGTGAAGGAAACAATATACAGAAAGCTGGTAAAGATGCAGTTGACCAAGGGGACCATGTTTCAGCTCCAGCAAACAGCATAACTTGGCAGCTTCAGCCACGTGCTTCTGGCTTTAGAGTTAAGGATAAAAGAAACAGGTTATGAAAATTGCCTCTGCATCAAAGGAATGCAGTGTGACAGTCAGTCAACTTCCTGTTGCCTTCATGATGTAGTACTCTGGGCTCCAGTACCATGTCTGCCTGCTCCCCACCATGCTCCCCACCATGATAATGATGGACTAAACCTCTAAAACTGTAAGTGAGCAACCCCAATTCAATGTTTTCTTATAAGAGTTGCTGTGGTCATGGGTGTCTCTTCACAGTAATAAAATCCTAACAAAGACAAGCAGTGATTGCTAAACCCTATGGTAAGGGCATGTTTAGTTGTGTGAGAAATTGCCAAACTAGGGCCAGTGAGATGGTGATATATTTTGTGAAAATGTTGCTTATGTACTAAGAGACTAGAACTTTCCCTGGAAGCAAAAGCTGAGTTAAGCATATACCCTGAGGTCACTTAAGAATTAGGTTACTGTGTACTCAGCCTGTTTATTTAACCTGCCTGTAAGAGAACAGTGTAACAATTAACCTTAATTGCCTGGTATTTCCCATGGAATCAGCTTTTACAACTTAAATTAATGCATGGCCATGGTTGTAATCTCTTCCATGTCCCTGACTAAGAGCCGTGTGTGTGTGTGTGTGTGTGTGTGTGTGTGTGTGTGTGTGTGTGTGTGTGTGTACAACCAACAGGTCTAAAGCATGCTTACAAAAAATATCCATCATAAGCCCTGGAAAAAGCTTAAGGATATTGCTTAATGATGGCATGTTTGCAGTACTGTTTGTCACCTGAGTTAGGTGGACCAGTCAGGGTGTGTAACTGAATCCCTTGCAAAACCTTACAGATTTCTGTAAAATAACCCTCCTTCCTTCCTTGTGGTTGGTCTGTGTTGTTTAATGAATGTTATTTCCAGCATTAATGCAGATATTTACAGAATAAGGGCACGTTTGTCCTATTTGCTGTTTTCAAAAAAAAAATAAATAAAAACGAGTGTCAAAACACACAGGCATACTAAAGCATTCTTCCGTGGACAGGAGCATAGTACAACTAGCTCCACAGCCCTACCACACCGAAGGCTGAGGGAACACTGCAGAAGAGGGGGCGGAAAGAGTGTAAGAGCCTGAGGCTCGGAGACCAAGGGACTCTTTTGTGGCTTATTTTTAACTCAGTTGTAAGGTCCAGCAAAAGTTCCAGTCTCTTCCAGCATAAGAAATATTTTTAGAAGATATATCGCCGCAGTCCTGATTCTTCATTTATACTAGAACAGTGTGTTGGGTCTGATACACTGCTTAGCATGGGTCATAAGGGGATGCTGGCAACAGCTTTGCCCCAGATCTGGGTTATGAGCCTCCCTTCTATAACTGTGTGTTCTTGAACTTCCTGTGTGTGTCTGGTCATCAGGAACACTGCCCGTGTCTCCTGAAAAGTTCACAGGTTCTGGTAGTTTAACTTACAAGTGAGTTGCTGGATTGGTGTCTGCATCTGTAGACATGAACAGTGGCTCTGCAATCACCTCCCATTCTGCTTAGTTTTGTGTAACATGGAGGAGGGTGAGTGTTACTTGATTCCTGATATTTGGGAGCCCTGCCCCTGGTCTGTGGCATTGCTCTTGGCTTCTTGTCTGCTTAGTCTTTTAGGCTTTTTTTTTAACCCCTTTGTAGTTTTACATGTTGAGAGTTGAGATGTGTATACTATAATATGCATGTATTTATAAATTATTTGTTCATTATATTTGATGTATAATATAATCCTCAATCATTCCTTATTTATTTTTACTAGAAATGTATATTTTTCTGATAAAAGGAATTGATAGAATATCAGTAATTCTAAAATTATAGTTTTCAAAATACTTTCCTTTTTAAACATTTCAAGCAACACACTAAATCACACTCTTCCAAAGTCAACCAACTCTAAAATCTTACTAATTAATGCAATATAATCTAAAGAATATGGTCATTTTTAATGTGCTGAGATATTTTTATTGAGTGAAAAATAATGTCTTACGTTGCATATGTCTGCATTACTAAATTATCTTTCAATTTGTTCTATTTTAGGTGGCTTATGTCATTACAATTGATGGGAAATCCCACTCTCTGCATCTCAGGAACTAGTAAGATGTATTTTTTCTTTTGGAAAAAGTAAATGTCTATGCTTAGTTTTTACTCTTTTAAGTTTATATGTACTATTTAAATCCAGTAGTATGATGGTCAATCAACTTTTCAATTTAGGATTTCTTAGGTCCTAAATATTAGGTGTATGAGGCTCTTGTATTTAATTTTTCAGATTTATATTTTAAATTGAGAAATGAATTATGTATTTGGAAATCTTCAATTAGACCCAAGCATGGTAAATTGCATGCATTTCTGAAGTCAAATAGTTAGTACACAACTGCCTATTGTTGGGAAATTCAGGTAGGGTCACTAATTATTTATATGACTTAAAACAACCTTCCTTAGTATGTTTCCATATTAAAAACCCCCCTTGCCAGCTTCAGTTATCTCAGTGCTTTGCAGTAATGTTTCTGTCCTTAAATCACAGTTAGCTTGAAACTTTCATCCATCTCTGTTACCACCCCCAGTTCAAAGCACCAATCAATCTTTCTGTGTCATCATTGCATCTTCTCAGCCTTTCTTACAAGAAGAATCAGGTGGCCTCTTTGCAGCCTCAGGGACAACAAAGATGTGCAGCAACTGTCGCTTGTCTTCCTTTTTGCTTTGTGGCTAAATAAGGCTGAAGAAGTTATCTTCATCCATGGTGTCTGCCAACCTTACAGTGATCTTTCCTTCTACAATGTATTCCATTAAAATATGATTAGATATTTTGATAAGATTATCAAAGTTTGATTATCACTGCCCTTCAGGTTTTTTTTTAAATATCATGGTTGTGTTTTAATCTTCATTTAGTCATTTATTCTCTACCAGTTGATGACATTTGGCATAACTGGTCAATGTCCTTTCCATAAATGGACTCCACTGGACTCCAGAATGTCATCAAGCCCTGGCCCTGGTTTGACTCTTACCAGTATTCCTAATCTTGTTATTCTCTCTGCATCAGCCCTTTGCAGATTCTTCTTCACCTTTCCAAGCTGAGGTTACAAAATGAATCTCGTGTCTAGTGTGTATTCAGTCAGCTAGTGTTTCAGTTCAGTCTTGTGGTTGTAAGTGTATTCTCTGACTATTGGTTGCTTGTAATTTATATCCATACATTACTCCATTGCAACAGAAGCTGTGCTCATTCACTATTTCTTTTTCATAATCAAATGTTTGCTCCAAGTCGTGTTGCTAACCTGCTAAAAGTGGACCCTGGATGTTCTTCCCAAATCTGCATTACTCATGAGCATCTTAGTAAATGGCAAGTCATCTCTTCCAGTTTTCCAGTAAAAAGAAAGAAAGAAAGAAAAAGGGAAAAGAAGAAAAATATATCCTTAGCATCTCTCTTACATTTGCCTTGCCCAAGGTTCAGTGGGTTTTTCAAGTCTATGTGGGCTTCTACTGTGATTTCCATCACCATTCCAGACTCCATCAGGATGACTTTGGTGACAGTATTAGTCTTCTAACTAGCTTTGGCTTCTGTGTATTTGCCATGCAGATTGTTCTCAACATAGCATTGCATGTGACTCTCTTAGAACGTTGGTCGGCTACTATCTACATATATCCCAACCCTCTGTGACTAGATCTCACTCTCTTTGTCACTCCACACTCTAGGCCAGACCCAGTATCCATTGCTACTCTTTGTATGTGCACATCTATGTCTGGCTCAAGACCCTTTCATTTTATCCCAGTTCTTGAAGGTCCCTATGGCCTATCCTTTGTGTCTGGTCATCTATTCATGGGTGCTGTCATGTCTGACTATATACTCTGTGTAATCACTCCACAATAACCAGGCCTTGTTCTTTGTCATATATGTGACTCTGACTGTCTTGTTAGGACTATATTCCAAGGCCCAGACATGGGACTGTCAGGTGATATACATACTAGTGAATATTTATTCAATGAAGACATACACAGAAATCCTGACAGTGCTGTCCTAGGGCTGAGTTCTCCTGGCTCTGCCCATATATCAGTTTTTTAAAAACTAGTATCAACAATGATACCACACTAAAATTACTGTGATTAAATCATTTATATTATATAATAATATAAACCCATTGCACTAAACATTGTTTTATTAATGTGTATATTCACTTTAAATGATGACTGAAATTCTGTCTGTTGGTTTCCTTCTAGCTCATTCTTATCCCAGGATTTTTTGGTTTATACATATAATGAAAATGGATCTTTGTATACTGACTCTTCACATGTTACAGTAAGAATTAGATGTCTTAATATTTGTTATCTTATATGTTATTACTGAAAAGGATGTACAGTATAATTAGACCGCATCTCCCTTTTAGACATTGTTTTTGGTTGCTAAGACTGAACCTGGGCCTTTGCACATCCTAGGAAAACTCTATCATGGTGCTACTTTCCAAGACCCATGTTGACACCAATTCAAATGTTTAACTCCTTGGAACTTTGACCTATTATATGGATGATTTCTATACATAGAAATGTCCTGGGAAAGAGATAGAAAAATGGAGAAAACCCACAAGTAAAGAGAGGGCACCAAATCTTACTTCTTGAGAGTTTACACTAAAAATTCTAGACAATTTATGGTTTAATATTATCAAATCTTTTGCTATCATGAACCTTCTAAAATATTTGACAACACAGTTTTTTTTTTAATTAGAAAATGAATTTGGTCTTCACCCATGTGGTCTGTTTTGTAGACACACTGCCATTACCGAGGGTATGTTGATGAATTTCCAAATTCCACTGTGACACTCAACATCTGCTCTGGCCTCAGGTAATAACATCCTAGCGAACAATTATGTAAAAGCACAGAGGGATACACTTTAAAGTGAAGCCATGACAAGCAGATACAAATGAAGAGAAGCCACCAGCGGGACTCTGAAAGTTTCTTTTCCAATGACCTTTTATCCATGCTAATACGTGGACCTAAGCTGTCACTCACACTAACTCAGCTGAGGCCACCTGAGTGGAGGTGTTTCCATTCCTGGGATGCTGGGCAGGAACGGAAGGTTTGAGAAATGAGGACTTTAGAATGCTTTAACGCAGTGCTTCTCACCTATGGGTTGCGACCCCCTTGGCAACCCTCCATTTCCAAAAATATTTACATTATGATTCATAACAGTAGCAAAATTTAATCTGTATGTTGTGGTTTGCTTCTGCCACCTCATACGATTGTGAGTTGAAAGCCTGCTCCCAGGTGGTGTCACAATGAATAGATGATTAGACCACAAGGACACTAACCTTGTTGAAGGATTAATCCATAATAGTGGAATAGCCTATGAGGAGGAGGGGCTTAGGTAGAGGAAGTAGATCATTGATGTCGGTCTTTGAAGTGCCTGTCTTGTTTCCCTCCCCTTGGTTTCTGCCTGAAATGAACTGGGCAGCTGTTCTTTTATGCTTCCTTTCGCCATAAAGGTATGCTTGGTCACAGACTCAGAAACAAGGCCAGGTGTTCATGAGCTGGGATCCCTGGAACCATGAGAAACATATGAAGCTTTCCTTTCTGTGGTAGTTTGAAAGGAGATGACTCCCAAAGGGAATGGCACTATTAGGAAATGTGGCCTTATTGGAATAGGTGTGGTCTTGTTGGAGGAAGTGTGTCATGTGGAGGTGGGCTTTGAGGTCTCATATATGCTCAAGCTATGCCCAGTGTTTCAGACCACTTCCTGTTGCCTGCAAGTCAAGATGTAAGACACTCAGCTTCTTCTCCAGAACCATGTCTGCCTGCATGCCCCCATGTCACACCATGATAGTAATGGTCTAAATATGGGCTAAACCTCTGAAAATGCAAGCCACCCCAATTATATGTTTTTCCTTTATAAGAGTCGCCACGGTCATGGTGTCTCTTCACAGCAATAGAAACCTTAACGAAGACACCATCTAAAGTTTTCTCAGGTACTTTGTCTGAGTAGTGGAAAGCTAATTAATGAAGTGCATGCCCAGGAAGGGAATAGTTGGTTCTTTTGCTGCTTCTTTTTAGAGGAACTCTTAGTGTTCCCTATAATGACTATACTGATTGACATCTCTATCAGCAATGTATAAAGTTCTTTTTCCATTTGCTTTTTTTTGGGGGGAGGGGGGATAATAGCCATTCTAACTGGGGCTGGAAGGAATCTCAGTGCATTTCTCTCTTTCTTTCTCCTAGTTTTTGAGCATCTCACCAAGGTCTTGGGCCTGGTATGCAAGTGCTCTACCCCTTTGCTAACCCTCCAGTCCCCCTTGTAGTTTTGATTTGTATTTATCTGACAGCTAGTGAACTTGAACACTTTTTTTTAATGTATTTACTGGTCCCTTGAACATATTTTGAGAAGTGGCTTCTATGTCTTTTTCTCCATTTATTGACTCGGTTGCTGCTTTTTTTTCTTAATTTTTGAGGTTTTTTTTGACAATTGTCTGATGTGGGACAAATGAATGACTGATAATCTGTAGGACATTCATTGTTCTGTTGATCCTTTGCCATGCAGACACTTTTATTTAATTCTAGCTCACTTGTTAATGCTCCTCTTTTCTAAGCAAAGTCCTTGTCAATGCTTATTCTTGAAGTGTTTATTTTTTTTCTAGTGCTTTCAAAGTTTCAGGTCTTATTCTAAGTTCTCTGGTCACTTTTTTGTTGAATTCTGTATAAGGTAAAAGATCTACATTACTCTTCTACTTGTGAATATCTAGTTTTCCCAACAATGTTCATAAGGAAGTCAGACCTCCAACCTAAGGTATTGGCCTGTTTGTCAGGAATCAGTTTGCAATAGATGTGTGGGCTTACTTCTGGGTTCTTGGTCCTATGCTATTGGTCTATACGTCTGTCAATAACACGCCATTCTGGTACTATAGATAGCTTTGTAGTGTAACTTGAACTTCAGTGTTTTGATACATTAAGATTTCTGAATTTGCTCACAATTACTTGGATGATCAAAATCTTTTGTCCTTTCACAAGAATCTCAGGATCCCCCCCACACACAGCAAGATTTAGATTTTTTTTAAAATAGAGATTGCACAGAGTCTATACATTTCTTTGGCAATGTGTCAGAATCTCTCCTGTCTGTGACTGTCTCTTAAACTTGGGTTTCACTCAGTCACTGTGGCAAGGTATCCTCAGAGGCCCTAAACTGGTCCTTTTCATCTTTCCTGTCCCAAAGAGTCGTGTGGTCCCCCAACAGTAATGCCTTTTCTAGATACTTCCTGCTTATAGCCCTCAGTGATGCTGAGAGACGGAATGAACTTGTTATCTGAACAAGTCATCTCTAGCAGGCTGTATTTCATGTTGGGTATGAAGCTCATAAGGATGGGGGATTTCTCCTGCACTGGGCCCGCTAGTCCGTTGCACGTGTGTGCTCTCCGTGTCTTAGCTTGGGCTTTCTGGGTTTGGGCTCTGCCCACTGCCAGGAAGCCAAACTCGAAGTTGCCTGTGATTTTGTACTTTGCTTTGAGTCGCCTTTCTGATTCCATTTTCCTCTGTTCCCACAAGACTTCCCCTCTTCTCTCACCAGAACAGAACTTCTCTTGTGCTGCTCTGATGCCTCTTATCCCCAGGAGCATATGAAGTAGACTTTAATTTTGTCCCACTGTTTCTGCACCTCAAGAGATCTTGAATTCTAATACTGTCTTTTAAAAGGAGTGCAGTGCCGCCTAGGGTGATGTGAGCATACAATCAGTCTCAGCACTTGGTAGCAGAGGCAAGAGGATCCACGGTTTGAGGCTTCCCTGAGCTATACTTCAAAGTTAAGACCAATAGTGGTGGTTTTAAATAGTTCTGCCTGCAAATGCAAATAGGAAAAATGCATGAAACCATTTGTTTCACAGTAGTGTCTTATTTCTCACATTTAGGATGATAGCTTGGGGGGGGGCATTGTACACGGTTTTGATAATGATTGTCTTTCTGAATTCAGGGGATTCCTACAGTTTGAAAATATCACGTATGGAATTGAACCACTGGAATCTTCAGCAAGATTTGAGCACATAGTTTATCAAGTGAAAACTGGCAATCCAACGTTAGCAAAAAATTACAGTCATATTTGGCAAATAGACCAGCTCGATAAAGGTCATTTCAATGCACAGGTAACCATAGGAGTTCTGGTGGTAAGGAACACTATGGAATCCCTCCCGTTGCTCATCAGTCATGAAGAGAAACTAGACTGATGAGTAACAAGAATACATTTCATAGCTTTTCTCTCTGACTTGACATAAAACATTCAGAGTGCACATAGCCTGGAAGATCACCTAGGATTCTACTTCACATTTACTGCTTTATAATGTAGTTGTAACATTTTCACGTGGTATTTTTCAAAGGAAACATTTGATTAAAATCTATTGAACAATGAAAGAATACCACTGTTTTCAGTCGTCTGCTGAAAGTGTTTTCAATGTTTCATTTGTAGCTTTCTATGCAAATTGGACATATTTTCTAATAGGCAATCATTTCTATATTACTGGAGGTGGAAAGAAATAGTAGCAAGCTTAAGAACCAATTAAATATGACTTAAATACGGTTCACTAATAAGTTTACCTTGGAAATACTAAGTTACATAGAAATAAGAAATTCAGTTGAGGGGTTCTGCCTCATTCATCACTCAAGCATGACTGTAAGACAGGTCCATAATGAACAGTTTCTCTAGGCCAATATAGAAAGATGAAGAGAATAGAGAGACACTTCTGACTTAGTTAGAATTTTATGGTTGCTGAAGTGTTGTGCCTTTTGAAACCTGTTTATTAGAGCCACCTGCTGATGAAAAGCCCTCTATTCGGCCGAGCTCCTTGCAGAAGCAGTGTGCCCACACTTCCAGCCCTTGTTATTTATTAGTTATTGCTAGTCACTTCTCATGCTGTGGTGATATTTTAAGGTGGTGTAGCTGTCTTTGAGTCATCATTTCTGTTTCTGTAAATAGCCCCCCACCCACAGTCCTGTAGGGAACCCCAATAAAACACCGGCTCACTCAACTGGGCCTTGTCAGTATCTATCCTTGGATCTGTCATTGTAATCCTATTTGGAGTGTTCAGATCTCCCCGGAAACAGTGTCGTATAATACCCAAAAGTGGTGCTACCCCAAAGTAAGTGGATCTTCCCACTAATTAAGATAATCTCCCATCGATATGCCTAAATGCTAACTGAAATCTAGACAATCTCTCTCTCTCTCTCTCTCTCTCTCTCTCTCTCCTGTCTTTTTGAGACAGGTTTTCTCTGTGTAGCTTTGGAGCCTGTCCTGGAACACCCGCTCTGTAGACTAGACTGTCATCAATCTCTTACCCGGACTCCTTCCCCAGGTGACTGGAGACTGTGTCAATTTGGCAAATAAAGCTAGGCATCAGGAGTAACATTGTGAGAATTAACCCTATCCAGGGAGGCCTCCACCCAGGCACTGAGAGAAAGAGAACTCTGTAATAGCACATGTCCTGGGCTCAGCGCCTGCTTTAGGGAGTCTTGTCACAACCAGAAGTCTTTAAACACAGTTTATACTGGGCAGATTACCATGTCGTAATCTTACAGATACTTCCACCTGCAGCTAGGCTGTAGGTTCCAGCCCCAAGTTACACTTTCTGAGCAACTAAGTGAGTTCACAGGGGCAGAGAAGTACAGATGCAATTGTCATAAGACAAATCAGACACCCATCCTCTGGACAGCTGACAGCCAAAACCATCCTCCCAAGGCAAGGAGCTCGACAGAATAGAGGGTATCTCTTCTAGGCAGCTCAGGTTGTCTGTGCCTCCTCCAAGCAATGCACACTCGTGGCCATGCTGCATTGATGAAAAAGGACTAACTCTCGGGGCCCTTTGTCCAAGAGAGGGCGTGATTTATTCAGAAGAGGTTCAGCCTGTTTCATTCTATGTAGTAGTAAAAAGGAGGGATGAACTTCTGTCTTAATTAAGCTACAAGAGTCTTATAAGGGAGACAATTGCTTCTCTGCCTTATTGACTCAGAACACACAAACGCACAATCAGCTCTTACCACCTGCGTGTGGCTTCCAACCCATGAGAGTTGGAGAGAGGCATTGCTTTCAGGGCTTTACTGCTTCTACCAAATGGTCTTCCTCTCCCACACATAGGCATTGAGAACCACAAAAGAGCCACAAAGGAAAAACAAGGAACAAGGTACATTGAGCCATCCAAAGCATAGCAGTAGGAATTAAAATTTTTTTTTCAGAGATCCATTAATTCCAAACAGATTCAGCATATACTATACAGGCAGAAGGAAATGTAGTTGTAAATGACTTTGAAGTATTTGAGTAACTGTTGGAATTTAAAGGCAAAGTTTAAACAACATTCCTCAGAAATACCATTCCCACATAGGCTGGACTGAGAGTGTCTCTCGGCTGGCCTTAAGGCATATACATCTTGGGAAGGGAGAGATTTAATGAATCTGATCAGTTTCAGGGACTTCCTAAACCTTTTGAGTTTCCTATTTCCTGAACGTAATAAACTTTCCTACAGAATGAATTGTTTCACCTCCATTGTTCCAACCACATTTTACCCATTGTGTAGTAAAAGAGGATAATAAAATTCAATGTCCGTTTGATGTAGACACTCAGCAACCTTGTAATAGAGTGGGGTTTGCCCCTGATAAATACTATTCATGAAAAACCTAATACAATATGATGCTCAGTGACACAACACCGATTGCTCTCTTGTTAAAGTTTGATAAACTCAGGGATGTCCCCCTTTATCACTCTACCCATCATGATAAAGGATTCCTTGGTGGATTATGTGATACTCCTAAATCCAATGATGGAAATACACCTGTAGTGAGTATTATATGAAATATAAAAATCCACCACACTCCTATAAACATCAGGGGGAGTATAGAAATGCTGTACACACAAACTACAAAATGCTGATTTAATAAAGAACTAAATAAATGGAAATACTATTTATTTATGGGACTGTAAGATTTGCCATAGGAAGGACTATGTTTTCTCTGAAAGTGACATATGAATTTCTCATAACTGTTAAAAAACTAGCAAGAAAAACTTGGCCTGTGATAGGGTAGAGTAGAGCTAGGCAGGGAAACCCAAACTGAATGCTGGGTAGATACATGGGTACTCTATATCATTATAATATGTATTTACACAATAAAATGAGCCATAGATGAAATCTTACACGATAAGCAACCATGACTGCACCATTATTGACAATGAAGACACTTGAAAATATTTTAGAACCCATGGCATAAACCAAAGGCATAACCCTTAGAAGAAAGGAAAGACCAACTGGCCTCTGTTGTTCATTTCCCAGCCACCAAGACTCCGGAAATAATCACACAGAAAACTATATTATTTAAGTCACTGCTAGGCCAATCACTTAAGCATATTGCTAGCTAGCTCTTACATCTTAATTTAACCCACTTCCATTATTTTATATTTTACCATGAGGCTTGTGGCCTACTGGCAAGGTTCCAACTGGCAGCTTGTATCTTTCCCTTCTCACAGTTACATGGTGTCTCTGTGACTCTGCCTTCTTTCTTCCAGCATTCAGTTTGGGTTTCCCTGCCTAGCTCTACTCTACCCTATCACAGGCCAAGGCAGTTTCTTTAATCATTAACCAATAAAAGCAACACATAGACAGAAGGACCTCCCACACCAGGCCTCTCTTAAAGTCACAGTGTTTTAATCTGCAGAAGGTCATGTGACAGTAACAAATATGCAAAATACACACAGGGAGAATGTGATGAAGACTCTCCTGTGGATTTCTTTGAATTCATGACTTCTTTTTTAATTGTAGTTGTTACACACACACACACACACACACACACACACACACACACACATACACACACAGAGCGAGCGAGAGAGAGAACGAGAGAGAGATTCATAAACACATCCCACTGAGATCATTCAGTGTTGCACATATGTGGTTAGAGCAGACTGCTTGTGGTTGGCTTTAACCTATCAGGAGCTCATGGTAACCACCACTGCTTAGAGTTCTCCTTCTGAAGGGAAAGCCCTCACAGGGAGCCTCTCATGTCAAGGACATTTTGAAGCGAAAGTTATGTTTTGCAATAGTTTTTTATATTTAGGTCTTGATGATAGTTTTATATATGTCTTCCCTAACTTCTTTGCACATTAGCTTTGCTTTTAGAAAGTTCGGTACACATTAACAGTTAATATTTTTGGTTGTTTTCCAGGATAAAAATGATTCACAACTATTACCTCAAAGTCTAAAACTGCACATGATAGTGGGAAAATCTTTGGTAAGTCAATATCCCTTCTTTCCTCCTTCCTGTCCCTCCTATCACATTTCCTTCTCTTCCCTCCTTTTCTCTCCCTCTCCTATTTCCTCTTCTTTTCTGTTCACTTCCTCATTTCTCCTATCCTTCTCCATTTTTTCTCTTCCTTCCTTTTAATAAAAAATTTAGAGACAGAAATGATTTGTTCTCTTTGAGCTCACAGGTCTTTTAGTTTGTTATTCATTCAATATTGACTGCTTTATAAAATTTAATTTTGAAAAGAGCTAAACAGTAAGAGAATCACATTGTGATGCAGGGTATATTAATATAAATTGTGAAATGGTGAAATACTGGGAGGTGCAGTAGCTGTGCAATGCCCACAGAAAAGAAATTTTAAGATAAGTAGTAAAGAATTTAGCAGATGCACACAGTTGTAGGAGCCAAAATCAAGAGTCTCTTCAATATGCTACTCTGTTTGTTGAGTGATAGGTGGGCTGATGCAACTGGAATGGACATAGCCATTATTCCAGGAGTGTGGGTTTGTGGGAGGACCCAACTGGGTGGTTGAATCTCAGCCTAAGGCTGGAGCTTGTAACTGAGCGATGCTGAAGAATGTGTGCAGCATGAGAAGTGGAATCAGTTAAGACTGCAGATTCAGTGATGTGGAGTGAATTTAAAGTGGGTGGGGAGATGGCATGTGGGGCAGAGGAGGGCATGATGGAAGAGATAACTAAAATCCCATGCGGAAGTTGCTGTTTTGTTTTATAATTACATATTCATATAAAGGGGTTTAATTGAAATTACCTGTTGGAGATCAGTTTCAACAAAGATACCACTTACTAGGGCAGGGGCTTGGGGATTAGAAAAATAAAGATTATGAAGACACAAGTGAAAATAATAAAACAGAAACAGGATGGTATCAGAAAGGAATTTCAGTGAATACTGAAATCGCCTGCATTTAATTTCCATTTGCTTAAATACTCCAGCTCCAAAAGGTAGGGGTAAGATAAAAAAACTACAGTCACATGATACAAAGAATGAACTGACCAGTTGTAGGATTACCTATTGTTGCTGTTCTGTTAAATGGACTGTGTATCAAATTGCTTTCTAAATTCATATCTCTATATCCATAGATGACTGCCGCTTTCAAATCTCATCAGAGAAGTTTCTTTGTGCAGTGGATGGTATTTAACACAGAAACTCACAATTGATCAAAGTGCAGATAAGGGTCAGTGTAACACTCTTAATGCAATAAATAGGATATCATATAACACACACACACACACACACACACACACACACACACACGATTCAGACTGCCACAGGAGAGAGAGTGAAAATATCATAGAGACAGGTTCAGGGAAGACGGCAACAAAGCAATGTTTCCTGGACAGGACATTTTCATTGTTCTCACAAGCTCACATAAAGTGTATTTTCCTGCATGAGACCTGATCAAACCAGTCAACACCCTAGTATGGACTGGGAAGGGGCTTGTGAGCCCCCTCCCAAGTGAGGAGCTACAGAGAGTTGATGGCTTCTAGGGAAGAAAGAGTAGGTTATTTTTCTTTTAAGATGTGGCCCCTAGTAGGTTGCTCACGCTCCAGTGGAGGACTCACACCTAGGGAAGTACAAATTGGGCTCCACAGCTCAGGAAAGAGAAAAATAAAGATAAAGAAATAGAAGAAGAAAAGGAAGACAACAAATTGAAGGGTTGGGAGTTGGGTGGATTTGGGAAGAGTTAGGTAGAAAAATTGGGGTAAATATGATTAAAATATACAATATTAAATTCTCAAATAATAAAAATATGTATAGCCAGTCTTTCTTTGAACTGTCAGCTCCCAAATAATGACATGGAGACTTTTTTATTAATTATGAAAGCTTGACCTTAGCTTATTCTTATTCCCAACTAGCTTTTAAAACGTAAATTAATCTGTTTCTATTCATCTATGCTCTAACATGTGGCTCATAACCTCTTCTCAATACCTTATGTCCAATGTCTTCTGCTTCTCACTGGTGAATCCCCTGACTCTCAGATTCTTCCCAGAGTTCCTATCTCTACCCAGAAGTCCTGCCTATCTTCTCCTGCATAGCTATTGGACATTCAGCATTTTTATTAAATCAATCAGAAGGTGCATTAGGCAGGTGAGGTAAAACAGACATCGTTCACACAGTGTGATCAAATATGCTGCAACAAGTATGTTTAAAAAAGTGCAGATCCAGAGAGCGGCCAGAAGGGTCCGCCATAATAGTGAAGAAGTATTTGGGAAATACTAGCCAGAAAATGGGTTGAATAACTCCTATCTTCTGCTCATGCCTAAGTACACAAGTTCATATTCTTTTTCCAAATGAAAGTTGAGAATTTGGCCCAGGGCTAGGGCCCGCGAGAAGACTACAGCTACAGCTCTGGCGCCAACCAGGAGCCCAACCAGGGTCTCTGGCGCCAGGCTGTGGGGCCCCATTAAGGCGAGTGAGTTCAGGGTCCAGAGGTGGAAGAGAGAGATGTGGAGAGGTTCATGGACTGGGGAGAGGGACGCATCTGAAGAGGAGAGGATGCTGAGTAACAGGCCAACGTGTGTGACCTGCTTGCCATCCAAGTCCAAGGTGATGCTTGGCCCAAGGCATGAAGCACACAAAAGGGCCTGAGATGAATTCTAAGTCTCCTGTTATCACTGAGGGCCGAGCAGAGTGGGCCACCACGTGGGGCTGTGTTGGTATCCCAGGGCCACGTTGCTGTGGGGGACCTATCTGTTTCCAAACATACCATCAGATGGCAACACTTAGGAATTGAGCCATCGAGAAAGAGTGGAGGAAGCAGCCTAGGGCTGATTGTGCCGCAGTCAAAGCCATATCTTCCTTTTCCACAAAATAAATAAGTAAACAAGTTAACAAATAAAAAATAAGCCAAGGGGGAATAAGACCAGGGGAACTTAAATATGTAGAGTCTCTGCCGTTCTTTGAGGTAGATGGTTGGAGCTAAAGATGCGGAGGAGCAGAGGTCTTTATTTATTAGCTCCGGAGTAAGTCTGCATTTCCTCTGGAGGTGGCCCTCTGTGGATCGCAGAGTTTCCTCTTGTTGCCTGTCCACTCTATTTATCTGATTGTATTAGCGCATTTATTTATTCAACAGGATTTTCACTACACCTTGTGATGATGCTTATTTTTCTCCTGTAGACTTACTCTGAATTTTAGCCCCCCCCCATTCCTTCTTGTATTTGCTCTTCCTCATTTGCCAAGCAGGCACAGAGAGGTTGTTGGATCCCTGTTTCCAGCTGCGGAGGTCCAGTTATAATGGGGTGGAATTCGCAGAGCTTGCTGGTGCCTCTCACTTAGTCCCCTTTTCTGCTTGAGAGTCTTAGAAGTTTACATTGAGTCTGTTCTAAATGCCAGTGCGTTCTTGGGTCTTCGTTTTTAATAAAAATTACTATTTTAAAAATTATAATTATATAATTGTATTTGTATAATTGTAGTGTTTGTTATATATAACTATGTTTATGTAATATAGATTATATATGATTGTATTATAATTAGTATAACATTTTACATGTCATTGACAAAATAAAACTTCAATAAAAATTAAAAAATATTAACAAGTAGAAATACTTGATAAACCTATGCTTGTCCTAAATTTCCAAAATAATTTGGCTGTTGAAAATTTACTGTCATATTATTTTAATAAATTCTAAAAGACTTAAATTTGTGTTTCAGTACGATTATATGGGATCTGACATTATGGCCGTAACACAGAAAATTTTCCAGATTATTGAGCTTGTCAACACAGTAAGTTTTTAATTTTTCACATTTCTAATTTCATGAAAAAATATTTAATATAATTTGCATTTTATAAGTATGGAAAATTAATGACTTGAATATATTTTATTAGATCAATGTTCCCAATACTCTAGTGAACGTCCTTCTGTATTTTTTATATAATAGCTGATGCATTTTAAGCATACACTGTAAATCCTATTCATAGATGGTTACTCAGCTGGAATTGATGGTTGTGTTAGCCTCCTTGGAACTGTGGTCAGATAAAAATCAAATTTCTACTGATGGAGATGCTAATGACATTTTACAAAGACTTTTGGACTGGAAACGAGACTATCTTACCCTACAGTCCCATGAGATAACACACTTACTCATGTAAGTAGACAATGCTCTGCATGATAAACAGATTAATAATTCCACAAAAGTCAATTTTTGCATTCATTATATGCTTCAGTTCTCTGTAGGACACTTTGAAGATATATATATATCTTCATGTATGAAGGCAAGAGTTTAAAAATAAAAAACAATGATGACCAATTTCATGTTGGCATATTTTTATACTTAATGTATATTTAAATTATTTAATGTGAACAAGTCCTGAATTGTATGTGATATCAATTTTATTACAGACTATGTCAGCCTAATCTAATTAATAATATAAAAATTGTTTATTTAATTTTGCCTATACAGATCAATGTATTTCATGTCAGTTTTTCACAGGGATAGATTTGTGTAGGTTGCTTTGTGATAATTTATTATTAAATAAGTGCTTATGTTTAAGATAAGTAAAATGGCTTTTTCTACAAGTTAAAAATTATTTTCCTTACTTTTCAACTTTAGTGGCTTAAGGAGTTACTGCACAATAAGGGAAACTTGGTCACATTTCAAATAATAGAATAATATCAAATCTTGGAGCTAAGTGAAGAAAAAAAGGTTGATATCAAGTAATTACAATAATTTGAACATTTTGCAGGCTTTATTAGATATCCATATTGGACCTTTATATGTTTCTCAAGTTTTTTTTTTTTTTAACTTCACGAGGAGGTAAACAAATGCTTATGTGTTATGCTTTGTAATTACATGAATACAAAGTCAAACCATCATGGTGTAGTTACAGGAAACATCCAAAAAATATTGGAGCAACATCACCGGGTGAAACATGCAATAAAAGCTACATTGCGGGTATTGTCATGGTATGTAGTTTTCATTCTTCTTTATATTACTACTTTTCAACAACCTCATTATTATGTAAGTGTTTATGCAGTAGTTAAATGGTTTCCAACAGCTTGTTTTATCCTATATATATCTATTCATTATTACTCTGTTGGGATAAAGTTGTTCGACTCTAAGAACATCCCATTGTATTACACATTTCAAGCATAATTAGCATAATACAAAGACTAGTATATTCTGTCACTAACTAGTTTTGACATTTGCTAAAGCTGCCTAGGATTTTTAAGTAGCACAAACATTAGCTCAAAAGTAGAGATGCCTCCATGTGTCCAAGCTCAGGCAGTAGCAAAAGCCATCAACTTGAGTTTGCCATTTCATAACCCTTCATGCTATCTACACAAATTTCATTTTATTCTCTTATGAGCCAAATAATGGACTAATATTAAATTGCTTTGATTACAAAAGTGGCTCTTTCTGGATTTAATAATTACATCACATTGGTTTGTCCAAATCTTTTAATAAAATGTATCTTCTTCCCTCTATGTTTGAGAAAGTCCTCTTTCTCTACTCTAGAGACATTTTGGGGAGTGTGTTTTCTTTTCTTGCCACTGTACATAGGACATGGTGCATAGCTGTGATGTGACAGTTCTTGCTTTGGAACATGTGCATTTCTGTTTCACATTTCACTGACTTACATCTACAAATGACCAAGGAAAAAAAGTAGCCAGGCATCATGGGAGCTGGGTGAGGGAGAAGGGATTTGATTCTTTTAAATTTTTGGTTAATTGTAGTATTTAGAATATGCATATAATATAATATAAAATAATAATATATGTATATATATATGTACACACACACACACACACCTTGGAATTTACTGGTCTCTATTAATCCCCTTGGGGACTTTTGTGTGTTGTTTGCTTGCATGATCTATAGTAGCAATTCTCAACCTGTGGGTCGCGACCTCTTTGGGGCAGGTTGAATGACCCTTTCACTGGGGTGGCATGTCAGATATCCTGTATATCAGACATTTACATTATGATTCAGAACAGCAGTCTTTATTAATAATATGCACACATATAAAATCATTTTACTTCATCTTTTCCCTACTTTTCGTATTCCATTTCATTCTGCAGTTTTCAAAGCCCTTCCTATGGCCTCAGTCCCTCACTCACACGCTGTTAGACCCAGTCTCCTCAGCTCCTATTCCAGGCTGTCTCCATGGAAACGGTGGATCTTAGGGTTCCTTGCCTCCTAGTGTGAGTGTGTATGTGTGTGTCAGTGCAGGTGACGGGGAGATCAGCAGGAAGGCAGTGCAATCACTCTCCTAGGCCTTGTTTGGAGCAGAGTCAGGTCTGTGTAGATGCTTGCTTCTCCATCTGTAGATCTTTCTCCCTGAGAACACTTTTCCACGGGTCCTAAAGGCAGTTCATTCATATGGTGATGCCCTTGGATTGAGAATTAGCTTACTTTTCTGTTTTTTTTAAATAATGTTTTTATTAATTCTTTGAAAATTTTGTACAGTGTTTTTTGACTACATTCACCCCCTCAACATCTCTTCCTTTCCCTTCTCTCTCCTCTTTTGTATTTTTGGTCGTGAGTCTAGCCTCTAACAGTTGAGCAATCTCTGCAGCCCATCTTTTCCCTCTTTTGAACCCACCCGTCCAGTCTGCGCTGGCACACTATTCCTAGGCATGGAGCTTGCCCCATAATGTGCTACACCAGGTTTCACACCACCAAGAATGACTTTCCCTCTCTCAGCAACACTCAAATGTCAATAGCTCCTCCTTTAGGAGGTGGGACCTTGTCGCCACCACCCGTCCTCCATGCTGGGATTTTGTGTGGCTTGAATTTGTGCGAGACTTGTGCATAACTGTCATAAATTGCTATGATTTCATATGTATATCTGTCTGGCTTGTTACATCTGGAAAAGAGTTTCCTTGAAGGCATCTATCACCCCTGGCTCTATATCGTTCTGTCCCGTCTTCCATATAGACCCCTGAATTTTAGGTGGAGAAGTATGATATAGATGTCCCACTTAAGGCTGAGCACTCCTGAGTCTCTTGTTCTTTGTGCATTGACCACTTGTGGCTCTCTTTGTTAACTGCCATTCATGGAAAGATGAAGTGATGAAGACTGAGAGATGCACTGACCTATATATAGGTATAATAGTAAGTCATTAGGCATCTTGTTAATGCTGTATCCATTTAGCAGACTAATAATAGATTTTCTACTGGGGACCATGACCTATCTAGCCACAGATTCTTGATCTTATTGATAGTGAGTGACAGGTATAAGTTCCACCTCATAGAGTAGCTATCAATACAGTGAAAAGGTAGTTGGTTACTCTCAAATACTCATTCCACTATTGCACCAGTGGGCAGATCTTGCAGCCTGGTCTTTGAACGTATTTTTCAGTGTTCATAACTGTGTGAAGCTGATGATGACTTTTCTCCAGGAGTGTGCATAGCACCTTCTAGCACTATGCAAGCTATCCATTAGGCGTGAAGCTTCCAGTCGAGTACCATGTTGTATGACCGAATATGTGATGTCTTCAGCAGTAGCAGCTTACTGTCAAGTTGTGGACAGTAACCAATAACATTGGTAATAGCCTGTATTGTTCCAGTTGTGTGTGTGGGGGGGGGTCTATGGTATTCCACTGGTCAACAACTCAACAAGAGATAACCCTTTCCTAGTACTGATGATGGTAGCATTTGGCATCTGGTTGAAGTATAATTTGGTTTCCTAATCCCAGAGTTTTTGAGCATCTACTGTTGCCTCATCAATGATTTGTAGCCTGATAAACCAGTGCTTTTCAGATCCCATGGTAGAAAACTGTTTTTGTCTTGTATGCAAGGGACACATGTAACCGAGGAGCATGCCTCACCCATATTGTTCATTAGTTCTTGCGGAGTTTTACTGCAAATTAGTGCACAGCTCCGCTAAATCTGTCACTACGAGATTTTAATTGGGATGGACTGAATTCTGGAATGTAGAGGATGCAGGGAACAAAGATAAGTGAAGCCCCAAGTTCCTCTGTGATGTTTTCGTCAACTAAAGCAGATTGTGCTCATCTGCCTTGCAAGTGAGTGTTTTACTTTCATTTCCATTGCTGCAATGAAATACGCTGACAAAATGCAACTTAAGGGAGAAAGGGATTCAGTCAGCTTCCAATTCCAGGATACAGTCCGTCGTATCATGCGAGTCACGGCCACAGGATGTTAAAGCAGCCACACTCATAGCTAAGAGCAGAGAGACGTGAATCTTACGGGTTTACTTGTTACTTGTTCTCAGCTCGATTTCTCCACTTATATACAGGCTAGGACCTTCCTACTTGGGGAATGGTGCTGCCCACAGTAGTTAACTTAAGTAAGATCATCTACCACAGGCATGCCCATAGGCCAACCAACATGGATATTCTCTCATTGAGACACACTTTCCAGGTGCTTCTAGATTGTGGCGAGTGGACAAAACTAGCATTCATAGTCAGGCTTTTTGCTTCTCTTGCTTAAAGGTCCTATAAAGATCTTATAGTATAAAAGAAAGTCTAGTTCAGAGGTTAACAAGTTACAAGAGCTCAGTGTGGCCATTGCAACTCAAGAGCCACTTGTGTGCAGATAAAACTTTATTCACAAATAATCATATTTGAGTGGCATATATTTTTCATGTCCAGAAAAATATTTTTCTCTTGAAATTTTAAATTATTTTAAAATCTAAAAACTGTTCTTAGTTGTAAAGTACATGAAAGCAGGCAGTGGCTGGATTTGGTCTGATTTGTTTAGAAAAGACTTTGCTCTTCTAGACTGACGTTTACCAGAGGAACAAATAGAGACGAATACTGAGTGCTCAAAAATATGAATAATAAAATAGGTGGAATCTATGCTAAAATCAACACACTTCCCGGGCTGGCTGAGGGTCCATGTTGACTTGCAGTCTGTTGCTCAATGGCTGTTTTTATCTGAGATTGGAACTGGAGTAATTGATTGATGAAGCTTGAGATTCCAAGTTTCCCCTCTATGTCTACTTGGTTTTTGTGTACAGCTTTTTCCTGGTTTGGGGATTGGTGTGGTACTGGCTTCATAGAAGGAGGTTTGGACTGTTCTTTCTATGTCTATCATTTTGAATAATTTCTTTAAAAGTTAGGTAAAATTCTGCTGTGAATCCATCTGGCCCTGGAGTTATTTTAGATGGAAAGCTTTTTATTCCTATTTCAGTCTCCATGGTAGATAATTAAGCTAGACCCCAGAGAAGGATATGTCTTGGCACTTTTTAAATCTGTAGAACTCATACTGATGGCTTTGTGACTAAAATCATTTTGAGCACTTTCACTTGAAATGTGTTTTATTTTGAAGAGTCTCTTCATCTGAATGACTTTATCCAATAGTTTACATAAGTTAGGCGATTATAAAAGAAGATCATGACTCCTGTGTTACTGGGCATTAAGACTCCAGATTCTATATTTTGCCTCAAAATCTGGTGTTCCATAATTTGGTGTCTTTACTCATGCCATGTTCTGGCTTTAATGTTCAAAAGTCAACACTAAGGATTTCAAACTTAGATACCATGGACGTTAGGAAAGCATACCTATTAGGTTTTCTTCATACTCACAGAATTTTTCTGTGTTAAGTTACACACCTGTCCACAATATGTGTAGTTTTGTGGGGCTTTTGTCACTTTATTTTAATAAATGTACAAGTAAAAACACACAGCTAAATTAAAGATATGCATAGCAAAGTAAATTATTACAAGGTATGCTCAATATAAAAAGAATTAGAAAATAACTTTTTTGTGATTGCAAAGATATTTATCACTTGCCTTTGTTTTATTCTTATATAATAGTTTTTCTCTTTAATCTTCTCTATTTTAGTATCCAGAAGACATAGGTTTGGAGGGATTGTCAGTAGTTATCACTCAACTGATTGGCCTTCAAATAGGATTATCATATGACGATGTCAATAATTGTTCCTGTCCCAGAGCTCCTTGCATAATGCAACAGGGAGCCGTGTAAGAATTTTTATAATGAATTTTATCTTTAAATTCTCTGTTAGTCTTTTTTGTTTTATTTATGTGTGTTTTGCCTGCATGTATGTCTTTATGCCATGTACATGCTTGGTGCCCAATAAGGACAGAAGAGGGCATCAGGTCCAAGATCCCCTAGAACAGAAGTTACAGTTGTGAACTACAATGTGAATGCCAGGAATCGAACCCAGGCCCTCTGCTTAGAACTGCTGAGCCATCTCTTTTGCCTCCAGTTGTAACTAATTTTACACATGTTCTTCTAATGTTGATATCATGATTTGATGAATATTGAAATATTTTTATTAATTTCTACATTAGAATGTTATATTATGCTTGGTAAGATAGCATATAAAGTATGTGGAGATTGCTCATTCATTCCCAGCCACCCAGTCCCTAAATAATCATACAGAAACTATATTAATTGCAATACTGTTTGGCCAATAGCTTACGGATATTTCTAGCTAGCTCTTACATCTTAAATTAACCCATTTCTATTATTTTATATTTTACCACAAGGCTTGTGCTTTACCATCAAGGTTCTAGAGCATCTGTCTCCTGTGGCAGCTACATGACTTCTCCCTGACTCCGCTTTCTTCCTGCCAGCATTCAGTTTAGTTTTCCCGCCTAGCTCAATTCTGCCCTGCCACAGGCCCAAAACAGCTTTTTTATTAACCAATGGTAAAAAAAAAAAATATTCACAGCATACAGAAAGAAATACCACATCAGTGTTTGGATGGTTTCTCCACCCTTTTTCTTCCCAGCATCTTCTGTGCCTGGAAATCCTGCCTAGCTATTGGCCACTCATCTTTTTATTAAACCAATCACAGTGACACATCTTACTCCACAACATTTAACCTCTGCTGGAGTATATATTTCTATTTGTTTCATCTTGTGGGTTCTATGATTTACTAATGGACCATCATCCAAATGTGTTTTAGTAGCTAAGTTTGTTTATCTGAGACTGTTATTTTACTTTAGGAGTGCCAGTGGGATGAAGACTTTTAGCAATTGTAGCATGCATGACTACAAGTACTACGCTTCAAAATTTGTTGAGAAATGTCTTGGTAACCTTTCAAATGTGCAAGAATTACAACAGAATCAACCCGTGTGTGGCAATGGAATTGTGGAAGCTAATGAAGAGTGTGACTGTGGCAATGACACGGTGAGGACTGGACATTCATGTTTGGCCGCAGTTGTTCTAATCCACACACAGAGCACAGAGCATGCTGCCATAGTACATGTTGGGCATATCATGGCATCTTTAGCATAAAATTGATATATGAGAATGAAGATAAATCAATTGCTTTCCCACATCTCTATTATAGGACATGGTTCTGTGTAGCCCAGCATGACCTTGAACTGGCCTGCAGGTTGAGACTGCTGATTCCTTCTGGGATTTACTGCCCATCATGTCAACTGTGTCTACTGCTGCTCCCAATGATCAAACCTAGTCTATAAACAAAATATAAAACTGCTATTTTCAATGTCTTGTGACCTCCTGAGATGGCCCTACTCTGAAGTTTATAGACCTCCTATACTGGTCTCCTATCTCATGTACAGTCAGAGCCATCCAGAGAGTAAAAGCCAAGTTTCAGAAAGAACTGAAATTTCCAGGATAGAAAATAAGAGAGACTGATATGGCTTAGATGGAGAAATCAAGAGATGTGGAGGTCATTTTAACCATGTGAAATGAATAACAACAGTATCACAGAAGCATTACAAACAACCATGGCACCAGAAGCCTCCAACACTGTTATATACACACTCCATATTCTGTTACTTCGTGAGCAAATGGAGGTGTCTTATGTCACAGACAGGCCACTGCCAACACTGTTAATGGGAAAGGGTCCGTGAATAAATACTTAACTTGTTCTTGGTTTCCTTCCTAAAGTTTAGCTTCATTCTCAATAGAAATGTGTAGTAAAGAAATCATTAATGAGAGTATTGAAGAAAGTTTGTATTTCTCTTGGAAAGTCACACTCCCCCCAACCCCAATGCATTCTATATTAGTAAATTCTGAGTCAATTATCAAAATTTTCATGTTAGAGATCAACAATTGATTTAAATGCTATCTCCTTAGTGCTTTCAGTTACACAGACTTTTGGTAATTCTAGAAATAATAAAAGCTGAGGATAGTGAAGCTTCATTGAATGTAATTAGGAGCACAGCATCCTAATTAAAGTTGAGATAAAAGAGCAAAAGTTATCAAGTTGTGGGTGGTGGTACTTTCCTAAAATCCCAGAGCCTGGGAGGTGGGGGCTGGAAAGTGAGGGGGTCACCTGCACCCTCCGCTGTACAGTAGAGCAATCTTGGCTACATGATAGCCCGTCTCAGAAAGGAAGAGTAGAATGGAGAAGGAAGGAGAGCTGGGGCATCTATCCTAACTGGAATCCCCTTTCTTCCGGAAGTGCAGGAGTGCCAGTTTAAAGAGTGCTGCGACTCTGAAACATGCAGGCTGAAAGCCTCTGCAAAGTGTGGCTCTGGACTATGTTGCACACCAAGCTGTGAGGTGAGTGGCTGGTACTTAGCAAAGGGAAGTTGAGCCGCAGTAATGCAAGACGAGATTAACTAAAACCACGAGGAACCATGCAAAGAATGTGGACTCTAGAGATTCCATGATAAACTACCAAGAGCCTGAAAGAAGACATCCCAGACTAGTGCTTCTGAGTCTATGGTATGGAAACCACAAAGCTGAACATCTTCTAGATGCTCAAACGGGATAAAAGATGTACGCTACATCATGGAGCGTGTCAATAGTCAGATAACTCACAAGGTCAGATAAATGATGCCCGATGGAAATTATAATGGGAACAACAGACAAACATACACTGCGCACAGCCAGTAAAAGGCACATGGAGAGCAGCCAAAATTGTTTCTGGCATTGCAATGATTACCTTTTAATTAATTTTTGTTGCAGGCAGGCATGTGTGTGTGTGTGTGTGTGTGTGTGTGTGTGTGTGTGTGTGCGTGCGCGCGAGCGTGCATGTGTGCGTGAAAGCATACCATGATGCATGTGTGAAGGGCAGAGGATAACCTGCAATCATACTCTGGTGTAGGGGGTCCTTCTTTCTATGTGTTACTTTCATTGGTTAGTGAATAAAGAAATTGCCTTGGCCTGATGGGGGAAAACTTAGGTAGGCGAAGAAGACAGAACTGGATTCTGGGAAGAAGAAAGCAGAATCAGAGGGACGCCATGGATCCGCGGCCAGAGGTAGACATGCGGAGACTTTTCTGGTAGGCCACGACCTCATGGTGGTATACAGATTAATAGAAATGGGTTAAATTAAGATGTAAGAATTAGCCAATAAGAAACTAGAACTAATGGGCCAAGCAGTGATTTAATTAATACAATTTCTATGTGGTTATTTCGGGGCTAAGCTAGCCGGGCGGCCAGGACGAACAAGCAGCCTCTCTCCCTACAACAACACTCTCTTTACCATGCAGGTTCTGGGGATTGAACTCAGGTTTCAGGCTTGACATCAGACACCTTTAGTCACTGAGCCATCTCACCAGCCCTGGTTGCACACATTTTTTTATTATTATACAAATGCATGATAAATTGGGGGCATAAACTGCAGCAGCAATGCAACACTATCCCCAACACAATGTGGCTGGGTGAGAGAGCAAGCTCCATAGTGGAAATACTTCAGGATCCCCATTATTGCAAATCAACAATATATAAAAATTGCATATGTTCCTTTCCCCAATTGTTCTCAGCTTCCTGTGGTGCTGAAGTTCAAACCTGGGGCCTTGTACATTCTCAGGCCTTGGGTCTTTAGGCTCTCACTCTGCAACCCAGGCTGACTTTAGAGCTCGAAATCCTCCAGCCTCATCTTCCCAAGTTCAGGGATTATAGGCTTGCATCATTATCTAGCTCAAATTTTCTATTAATATCTAATGTAATATAGTAAGACTTGGTTAATGAGACTTTCTGAGTGTTAGCACAATCAACAGCATAGCAGCATCTTCCTCAAGGGTGGGGTGGTTCCACAGCCTTCCAAAAGTCAGTTCACAGAGAATCTTCCCACAGTCTGCCCCGAGTCTGCCCACAGTCCATGCACGGTCCACCCAGTCTGCGCTGAGTCTGCCCACAGTCCACGCACAGTCCACCCACAGTCTGTGCCGAGTCTACACACAGTCCCTATCACTCACTAATTTTTGCTACTTTTATCATTTTGCTTTCACAGAAACATCACAGGTGA
The DNA here is from genome assembly GCA_004026605.1 of Ondatra zibethicus. Lineage (NCBI taxonomy): Eukaryota > Metazoa > Chordata > Mammalia > Rodentia > Cricetidae > Ondatra > Ondatra zibethicus. The sequence goes on from PVIU01015437.1 coordinate 47,078, forward strand.
CCCATCTGTGTAAACATACAAACTGAGCATCTTGGATAATGCACATAAGATCTGTTTTCATGTGCGATTGATCAGTCTATCACTTCTCTGCTGCTGAATAGTGTGAAAGTCTCACAATGACATGCCACAGGTTATCAGTACAGTCCCCAGTCCAGGGTCATGTGATATATTCATAAGCAGTATTTAGGACACACCACAGGTTATTAATACAGTCCCCGTTGCAGGGTCATGTGACATATTCATACACAGTATTTAGAAGCAGCAACTCACTTTTAGCTAGTTACTTGTCATGGGACCTGCTGAATCCTGCAGCAAGTGGACTTAAAACATTTTAGAAAATGGAAGGATGATTTTCCAAAGAAAATGTTCTACTCTGAGTTCCAACATATGATACTTAAGTTGCTTTGTAAATTAAACACAAAGTAAAATCATTAATCTACATCTTTCTTTTACCTTTACTATTTAGACTTCTTAGCTATTATTCTACTAGTTGCCCAGACTTTAATAATCTTTGATTAATTGCATAATACCTTCTCATAAAAAATCACTTTTACATAGTGAACAAATCTATATCCTCCCTTTTCTTTTTTCAGAGTAGATTCAATAATCTACGCTTTCATCCTGTCTTATCTATACAGATGCTACATAAAACACTCCTGTAGTCATCAATGCTGTTGCCACCTTTTTATCCTTTAATTCACATACAAGGAGAAAGAAGATAACACCATGTATTCCATTTTCTACTCTGTTCATTTCTCTTTGCAATTATCTGTGGATTATCATATTTCTTATATTTTAATTGCGCTTCCCTTATTTAATGGTTTGTTTCTTTATTCTGTAAAGGATTAAACTCAAGTCTGTGTGCATGCTAGGCATATACTGAGTCACAACCTTGTCCTGTGTGCATGCTAGGCACGTGCTCTATCACCGAGCCACACCCCTGCCCCGTGTGCATGCTAGGCAAGTGCTCTATCACTGAGCCACACCCCTGCCCTGTGTGCATGCTAGGCAAGTGCTCTATCACCGAGCCACACCCCTGCCCTGTGTGTGTGCTAGGCAAGTGCTCCATCACCGAGCCACACCCCTGCCCCGTGTGCATGCTAGGCAAGCGCTCCATCACCGAGCCACACCCCTGCCCTGTGTGTGTGCTAGGCAAGTGCTCCATCACCGAGCCACATCCCTGCCCCGTGTGCATGCTAGGCAAGCGCTCCATCACCGAGCCACACCCCTGCCCTGTGTGTGTGCTAGGCAAG
>PVIU01015438.1:0-48315 GCA_004026605.1 Ondatra zibethicus
GGGGTCCTGTCTCCTGTGTGCTCCTGGGGTCCTGTCTCCTGTGTGCTCCTGGGGTCCTGTCTCCTGGGTGCTCCTGGAGATCTGTCTCCTGGTTGGTTCTGGATCATGTCAAGCTGACAATTAACGCTAACTGTCACAATGCCCATGTTGCCTTTCTCATTCTTTGTTTCTTGGATATTTGACCCTTTATCAGAAGTGATTTTCTCCACCATCAAGAACAGCTTATTTGATGGTATGTGCTCTGGACATTCAGTTCAGACAGGTATTGCTGAAAATCAAAAGCTATTCTATCATCTTCGTAATTGAAAGTGCTTTTCTTCACTGAAATTACAGCTTATTTTCTTTCCATTCCTGTATTTATTTTGACCTTCCTTTTGCAAATGAATATATTGTCCCACTGTTGCCCCTTGGTGATCTGTCCTTTGCCTTGACTTCTTTCAAGACTTACCTTTTTGTTTTTGTAATTATCTGTAGCAGTTTTACAAGAGGTAAGATAAACTATTTATCCACCTTGGGGTCACTGAATGCGGTTTTATTAGTCCTCAAAGCTGGAAGGTTTTATGCTACTGCCTTTGTATTTGCTGCTTTCTCAGGGTGTTCTCTCCCTGTCTCCACTTCCTTCTGTCTGTGAGTAGAGAAGACATAGTTTCAAAACTTCCTGTTTTATAAGACTTCTGAAGTCTTTCCAGATGATTTTTAATTTCATGAATTTCTGATTCCCTGTGTTCCTGGTTATTTTTTTATTGTTATTGTGCATCAAAACTTGTGTATTAATGATTACTTGTTGCCATAATTTGTGATTTAGGATAATGCTAAATTTCTCCAAAAAATGTTTCCCTTTGGGTTACTTAGGGTCTCTAGTTATCATTTACTATGATTTCAGAGATGAATGTAATTTGGCCCAGTGCTCTGGAGAGAATCGGTTAGCTTCCATTTTACTCCTAATCTTAGCCCGTTTTTGGAGTTCCCACCTCATAGCAAAGAGTTTCCTAAGTCCCCCACTTGAAAGGAAAGAAAATCATACAAGCACAAAACATCTTGTGAGTTTTTAAGTCTCTATTTCAATTTTCAGATTCTGCATGGACAGCAAGTTTCAAACAGAACACAGATCTCTGCTTTTTATTTTCTTTTAAACTTTGAAATGATTCCTCCTACTTTTCTTTCTTAATCCTGAGGTAGATTCCTCTCCATCTTTTCTACTTTAACTCACTAGAAGCTTTGGTCAGATCTATTAGTTTGTTGCTATCAGGTTACTTGGATGTGAGTTAATTGTGATGTCTGGTCATCATTGAAGGGCACGTGGTGAGGATCATCTTTCCTGTGGCGTACCTTGCCTCTGCCCAAGTCACAGCACACATCAGCACCTCCAGCACTGTCCTAATAAGTGGGGTGATTTTTCCCTGCGATTCCAGTCAGAGCTTTCAGCAGTACAGCAGTCGGAGAGCTGATTGAGGCGGACAGGATTGGTACAGAAGTGGCAAACAGTGAAACTTGGAAAGAAGTTGTGTGTCTGTGGCAGACTGTCAGATGCTGGTTAGCCCTACACTGATAAACGTGTGCCACTTTATATGCGCTGGGGGAGAAAGCAGAGAACAGGTGTGCTCTGGGCTCCTGCGGGTAATGCCCTCCAGAGACCAAGTTGCTTCCCTATGGCAACTCCCTCAACCACTGTCTCCAAGAGTGGCGTGCTGTTGTTCCCTTCCACTTGGAGCATCAAGAAGGAGGCTAATATTGGAGTTAGGGTTTCCTCACTCAGTGGAAAAAAAATCCATGCATATCAGCACGAAATTGCAAGGCTGCTAGGGAGAAGAATGCAGTTAGGGATGTCGAGCCGAAAGTGGATCAGTAGACTTTGTTCTAACAAGATGTTAGATTCACGTAGATCAAATTTGCAAAGATTTCCATTTTAAGGCCTGCCAGTTGTGCAGCCTTGAAGAGCTAAATGTGTGTGTCTGGACTTCAAGTCCGCTGACAACATTCCAGCTGCCAAGCAGAGGGCGTGAATGTTTTGGCAGCAGGCAGCTGAGGGGTGAGTGAGGACAGCCAGGCTGCTCCACCGCCACACTTCCTGCGCATGCGCAGCACACATCATGGTTTTCTTTTCTCCCGGTCAGCTCTCTCTGCCCCCAAACCCTTCTGCTCAACACTATATATTTAAATTAAGCTGCAATTTCTTTGTAAATTTTGTGTGCACTTACGTATGTTTTAGGTCACTTCTTAAAAATGAAACTGTTAAGGCAGAAATCATGCCTTCTTCCTTTATTACGAGGTGATCTAACTAATAGTGACGCAGAGCAGGGGACAGGGCTACAGCGCAGATCCACAAGATGGCTCCTGTCATCTGTCATCGAGGCTGGACTGAATAAGTGGACTGCATGAGTGGAGAACCCCGCTAAGCTGCAGCTGTGACCAACCCACAGTTATTGGGTGCCGTCCGTTTCTGAGACTGGGCCCGACTGTAGGAAGCGAGCATGAGAAAACACTCCACTCTTCTAAAATACTTCCGCCCCAATTTGTGAGTAGAGCTGTATGTTAGGGAACACGACCTTATGGTCAGTATGGCAGCCACATAAAAAATAGTGATACCATCAAAGGCGCTTGAAACTACCGAGAAAACACAAGTCATTTAGTCTAGGCCACTCCAAGAAGACTTTTGAAACAGTATAACATATGGGTTTTCAGTGAGACAGGCCTAACAGGAAAGCAAACAGCAAGAAGGAATTCCAAATATAAATCACAAAACCGCATGCACCCTGCCACTTCATTATTTGCAAGGCTGAGGCAGGAAGATCATGAGTTTGAGACCAGACTGGGCTACAGGAAAAGCATGGAAGGAACAGTAGGGTCAGACCTTCAGGGGTTAAGCAAATCTGTTGAGAGGTCCTAGGCAAGAAAATCCAAAATAGAAATTTACCTGACTTTTATCTTAATAGTTCCCAAGCTACCACCCTATCAGTGCCCAGAGGGCACAGCATATAAGCAGAGAAACTCTGAGGGCAAAAGGGGTGCTGGGGGAATCCTCCACCACATTGCTCTGTTTGAGTCATATTTGACGTCATACTCACATTAGATGGGGTGTGGATTATGTTTCTGATTTCTTACTCATTTTTAAATTTATTAAGCAAATTCACATTTTTGTTTATGGCAACAGATTCTCCTGTATGCTCCTCAGTCACATGGATACAACTGTGCTTTCCCTCAGACCTTGGAAAACTTGTATGTTTCCTTGATAATGTATTCCTGATCTTGTATAAATTCAGGGGCTGAAATCTGGCAGTAAACTATAAACAGAAGTATGTCCCTTGAAAGCATCCCTGTGGGGAGCAGATAAAGTCCCAACTATTGTGTATTATTGACATGAGCATGGCCACATCAAACCTTCACGTGCCTCAGATCCATAGGAATGGCAGAGTCTTCTTCAGGCCAGGCTCAGAGGAATGGGAAAGCCTTCCTCTCGTCCAAGAACAGATGCTAGGAATGCCAAAACCAGTGTCTGCAGAAGCCCCCAACCACAGTTTCCCCAGGATGACCGAAGCCTGGGATGGCTCACCTACAGAAACCTCTAGAGATCAGCAAGCCTTCCTCCCCCTCCTTTAGCTCAATACAACAAGCCTGCCTGCTCACATGGCCATATGTAATGAAGAAGCTAAGTGTCTGTGCTGCTGGTGCACCTCCATCAAAGAGTATGGCTTACTCCATCCCAACTTTTCTGTACATGCATCTGTGTGCCTGTGCTTCCTTCATTACCTTGTTCCCTTAGTCAAGTCAACCTCTAAACTGCATAGGTTGTGGTGCATCCCTCTTGATCTCTACCACCCCTCCTGTATAAGATGCTTTTATAATATCTTGAGAATTTTTTGTCTGCAGGATTCAGGGAATAGCTGTGATCAAGACTAATGTAGCACTTGAGGAAATGTTTCATTTTAAATATGACATACCCCCACTCCTTCATTAGCATTCCGACAAACATTAGCAGCCATATTTACCAATGAAGTACAGAAATCGAAGATCTCCTTCCCGAGGAAGTTCCCAACTGCTTGAAAACCCCCAGGGTCAAATAGTTTTCTAAGAAAGCAATTTGGCTAAACACCTCACAATAGAGTCGTAGCTCCATCCATGGACATGGAGCTCAGTCATTAAATATGAGCAGGCACCAAGGATTGAGGAAACGTTGAGAAAAGTCATCAAAACAAAGATACATTAAACAGCTAAGAAGACAGACCATACAAAAAAGAGAAAATGTTATTATTGACACATTCAGATAGAAAAGAGCAGGCTACATTATTAGAAGAACAGAATGGAAAAGGCATTAGAAATTATAAATATAGTAGAAATTATAAATTAAAAGGACTGAAGGTAAAGTTAAGAAAGTCTTCTAGAAAGTAGATCAAAAAGTTAAAGAGTGAGCAACCTCCACAGGGGCAGGCCTGAGCCAGCGACCTCCACCAGAGCAGGCCGAAGACAGTGACCTCCACCAGAGCAGGTACAAGGGAGCAACTGCCAAAGGAGCAGGTCCAAGCCAGAAACCTCTACAGGATCGAGAGTGAGTCAGGGACCTCTGAGGTAGCAGGCCCAAGCTAGAGACCTCTGTAGGACTGGGCCCAAACCAAGGACCTCTCTTGGAGCAGGCTCAAGGCAGGGGAACAGTCCTGAGCCAGAGACCTCATCCGAGGCAATGACCTCCACAGGAGCAGGTACCACTGAGGGAGCAGGCCTGAGCCAGAGACCTCTGCTGGAGAAGGCCCAAGGGAGCAGGCACAAACAAGCTCCAGTATTGCAGAGCAATTCCCCCCGCCCAGAAGCATTGAGCAACCTCCAGGAACATCAAGTGACCTCCAGAGTGACTGGAACCATGGCCCTGACTGCATCATAAGGAGCAACCATCTGAGTCCTGGATCCACTGGCACCTGGAAGATTGATCACCAGAGACAAAGCCCCAAATACACCAATCAGAGGAAAAGATGGGTAGACAAGTGTAAGAACACACTCAACATCACAAAGAGAAACATGACACCAACAAAAACTAGTGACCCTACAACAGCAAGACTTGAACACACAAATATAGGTGAAGCAGAAGAGAATGACCTAAAAAACAACTTTAGGAGAATGTTTGAGGCCCTTAAAGAGGAAACAAAAAATTCCCTCAAATAAATGGAGGAAAAGACAAACAAAAAATTGGAAGAAATAAACAAATCCCTTAAAGAAAACCAAAAAAAAAGCAATCAAACAGATGAAAGAAATGATTCAAGAATTGAAAACTAAAATAGAGACAATGAAGAAAACACAACTGAGGGGATTATAGAAACAGAAATTATGAGAAAACAATCAGGAACCATAAATGCAAGCATAAACAGAAGAATACAAGAGATGGAAGAGAGAATCTCAGGCATTGAAGATACAATAGAGGAAATAGACTCATGGGTCAAAGAAAACATTAAATTTAACAAAATCTTAACACAAAAATATCCAGGAAATATGGGACACCATGAAAAGACCAAACCTAAGAATAATAGGGATAGAAAAAGTCCATCTCCAAAGCACAGAAAATATACTCAAGAAAATCATAGAAGAAAACTTTCCCAACCTAAAGAAAGATATGTATATGGACATATAAGAAGCTTACAGAGCACCAAATAGACTGGATTTTAAAAAAAGTTCCCTTACCACATAATAATCAAAACACTAAACATACAGAATAAAAAAAAGAATATAAAAAGCAACAACAACAACAACAAAAAAGGCCAAGTAACATATAAAGGCAGACCAATCAGAGTTAAACCTGACTTCTCAATGGAAACAATGAAAGTCAGAAGGTCCTTATACAGACATTAAGAGACCATGGATGCCAGCCCAGACTACTATACCCAATAAAACTTTCAATCACCATAGACAGACACAACAGATTTAACCAATACCTAGCCACAAACCCAGCCCTACACAAAGTTCTAGAAGGAAAACTCCAACCCAAGGAAGTTAGCTACAGCCATAAAAACACAGACAATAGATGATCTCACAGCAGCAAATCCCAAAGAAGGGAAAAACACACACAATAACATCACCAACAATGAAAAATAAATTAACAGGAGATAGCAATCACTGGTCATTAATATCCCTTAATATAAATGGACTCAACTCACCTATAAAAAGACATAGATTAACAGATTGGATAAGAAAACAGAATCTATTCTTCTGCTGCATACAAGAAACACACCTCAACCTCAAGGACATTACCTCAGAGTAAAGGGTTGGAGAGAAGTTTTCCAATCAAATGGACCTAAGAAACAAGCTGGTGTAGCTATCCTAATATCAAAAAAAAAATCCAAAAGACCAGACTTTGAACTAAAATCAATGAAAAGAGACAAAAAGGGACATTTCATATTAGTCACAAGAAAAATCCATTAAGAGGAAATCTCAATACTGAACATCTATGCCCCAAATACAAGGGCATTCTCATATGTAAAGGAAACACTTCTAAGGTTAATTCATACATTAAACCCCACACACTAATAATGGGAGACTTCAAAACCCCACTCTCACCACTGGACAGAACTTAACAGAAAAATAGGAGAAGTAACAGATGCTATGACTCAAATGGACTTAACAGACATCCATAGAACATTCCATCCAAACATAAAAAAGATACCTTCTTCAAAGCACCTCATGGAACCATCTCAAAAATTGACCACAGACTAGGTAACAAAGCAAACCTCAACAGATACAAAAAAAATTAGAATGACCCCATGCATCTTATCAGATGACAATGGCTTAAAAATTAGAATTCAACAGCAACCTAATTCCAGAAAGCCCACAAACACATGGAAATTAAACAATGGTCACTTGAATCATCAATGGATCAAGGAAGAACTAAAGAAAGAAATCAAAGACTTCCTAAAATTCAACGAAAATGACCACACCACATACCCAAATTCATGGGACACAATGAAAGTAGTGTTAAAAGGGAAGTTCATAGCACTAAATGCCTACATAAAGAAGTTGGAAAAATCCCACACTAGTGAGTTAACAGAACACCTGAAAACTCTAGAACCAAAAGAAGCAAACTTACCCAGGAGGACTAGATGGCAGAAAATAATCCAATTGAGAGCTAAAATCAACAAAATAGACACAAAGAAAACAATACAAAGAATCAATGAGACATAGAGATGGTTCTTCAACAAAATATACAAAATAGACAAGCCTTTATGCAAACTAACCAAAAGGAAGAGAGAGACTATCCAAATTAATATAATCAGAAATGAAAAGGGGGACATAACAATAGAAACAGAGAAAATACAGCGAACCATTAGGTCATACTTCAAAAACCTATATTCCACAAAATTGGAAAACTTAAAGTAAATGGACAGTTTTCTGGATAAAAAACACTTACCAAAATTAAACCAAGGCCAGATAAGCAAATTAAATAAAGCTATAAAGAAACTTCAGAACTGCTGAAGAAATAGAAACAGTCATCAAACGTCTCCCAACTAAAAAAGCCCAGGGCCAAATGGTTTCAGCGCAGAACTCTAAAAGATTTTCAAAGAAGAACTAACACCAATACTCCTCAAATTGTTCCACAAAATAGAAACAGAAGAAACATTGTCAAACTCTTTTTTTTGAGGCTACAATTAGCCTGATACCCAAATCAAACAAAGACATTACTAAGAAAGAGAATTTCAGACCAATCTCACTCATGAACATTGATGCAAAAATACTAAATAAAATATTGGCAAACTGAATCCAAAAACACATCAGAAAAATCATCCACTATGATCAAGTTGGTTTCATCCCAGAGATGCAGGGATGGTTCAGCATATGAAAATCTGTCAATGTAATCCACCATATAAACAAACTGAAAAGTAAAAACCACATGATTATCTCATTAGATGCTGAAAATCCTTTGACAAAATACAACATCCCTTCATGATAAAAGTCTTGGAGAGATCAGGGTAAAGGAACATACATAAACATAATAAAGGCAATATACAGCAAGCCAAGAGCCAACATCAAAATAAATAGAGAGAAACTCCTAGCAATCCTGCTGAAATCAGGAACAAGACAAGGTTGTCCACTGTCTCCATATCTATTCAATATAGTTCTTGAGGGCCTAGCTAGAGCAATAAGACACCAAAAGGAGATCAAGGGGATACAAATCGGAAAAAGAAAAAGTCAAACTCTCACTATTTGCTGATGATATGATAGTTTACAGAAGTGACCCCAAACACTCTACCAAGGAACTTCTGCAACTCATAAACACTTTCAGTAATGTAGCAGGATACAAGATTAATTCGAAAAGTCAGTAGCCCTCCTGTACACAGATGATAAATGGGCTGAGAACAAAATCAGAGAAATATCACCCTTCACAATAGCCATAAATAACATAAAATATCTTGGAGTAACTCTAACCAAGCAAGTGGAAGACCTGTATGACAAGAACTTTAAAACTATGAAGAAAGAAATTGAAGAAGACACCAGAAAACAGAAAGACCTCCCATTCTCTTGGATAGGTAGAATTAACATAGTAAAAATAGCAATCTTACCAAAAACAATCTACAGATTCAATGCAATGCCCATCAAAATCCCAGAAAAATTCTTCACAGACCTCGAAAGGACAATACTCAACTTCACACGGAAAAGCAAATAATCCCAGGATAGCCGAAACAATCCTGTACAATAAAGAAACTTCTGGAGCATCACGATTTCTGACTTCAAACTCTACTACAGAGCTACAGTACTAAAAACAGCCTGGTATTGCCATAAAAACAGACAGGAGGACAAATGGAACTAAATTGAAGACCCAGATATCAATCCACACACTCATGAACACCTGATTTTTGACAAAGAAGCAAAAAATAGAAAATGGAAAAAAGAAAGCATATTCAACAAATGGTGCTGGCATAACTGGATATCAACATGTAGAAGAATGAAAATAGATCCAAATCTATTCCCATACACAAAACTAGAGTCCAAACTGATCAAACACATCAACATTAAACCAACCACACTGAACCTCATAGAAGAGAGAGTGGGAAGTATACCTGAACATATTGGCACAGGAGACCACTTCCTAAATATAACCCCGGTTGCACAGACTCTGAGAGAAACAATTAATAAACAGGACCTCCTGAAACTGAGAGGCTTCTGTAAATCAAAGAACAAGGTCAATAAGACAGAATGGCAGCCAAAAGAATGGGAAAAGATCTTCACCAACCCCACATCAGACAGAGAGCTGATCTCCAAAATATACAAAGAACTCCAGAAATTGGTCATCAAAAGAACAAATAATCCAATACAGGAATGGGGTACAGACCTAAACAGAGAACTCTCATCAGAGGAATCTAAAATGGCTGAAAGACACTTAAGGAAATGTTCAACATCCTTAGTCATCAGGGAAATGCAAATCAAAACAACTCTGAGATTCCATCTTATACCTGTGAAAATGTCCAAGATCAAAAACACTGTTGACAACTTATGCTGGAGAGGCTGTGGGGAAAAGGGAACACTTCTGCATTGCTGGTGGGAATGCAAGCTGGTACAACCCCTATGGATGTCAGTGTGGCGATTTCTCAGAAAATTAGGAAACAACCTTCCTCAAGACTCAGCAATACCACTTTTGGGTATATATCCAAAGCATGCTCAGTTATACCACAAGGACACGCACTCAGCTGTGTTCATAGCAGCATTGTTTGTCATAGCCAGAACCCTGAAACAACCTAAATGCCCCTCGACCAAAGAATAGATAAAGAAAATGTGGTACATTTGCACAATGGAGTACTACGTAGCTGAAAAAATAAGGACATCTTGAAATTTGCTGACAAATGGATGGATTTGGAAAACATTATACTGAGTGAGGTAACCCAGATACAGAAAAACAAATATCATAGGTACTCACTCATAAGTGGCTTTTAGACATAAAGCAAAGAAAACTAGCCTACAACTCACAATCCCAGAGAACCTAGACAACAATGAGGACCCTAAGAGAGACATACACGGATCTAATCTACATGGGAAGTAGAAAAGGACAAGATCTCCTGGGTAAATTGGGAGCATGGGGACCTTGGGGGGGTGTGAAGGGGAAGGGAGAGGAAGGGAGGGGAGCAAAGAAAAATGTATAGCTCAATAAAACCAATAAAGTAAGAGAAAAAAACTGAAAAAACTTTTTTTTAAAGTTTGCTAGGTGGTATTGGGGCACACCTTTCTTGTCTCTGAGGCCAGCCTGGTTCTACAGAGTGAGTTTCAGGACAGGCAGGACTACACAGAGAAACCCTGTCTCGAAATGTGCCCTCCCCCCCCATTATAAGTTGGGACATTATCTCATCATGTCTAGTCCTTAAACCATAGTAAGGAGCACGGAAAATGTTCTGAAGAAATCTACTGAAGAGTCATCTAATAACGTTTTATGGAGCAGAAGCTCATAAATTTTATATGGAAAGGGCTGTTGGAGCACATGGCATATCAATAAAATGCCAAGGCTCATCTTTAGGAAATTTTAAAATAGTGGAGATAAAGGCTTTGCACAGAGGGAGAAATCGGGTTGAATATGCTCTTTAAGGAACTCTGGCTACCATTCATGCACTCATGTACGTACACATACATGTGCACATCACAAGCACACACACACACACTGATAAAATGAAAATCTTGGAGAAGGCATTAGTTACTTTTCTAACCACTGGGCAGAATGCCTGACATGAAAAACTTAAGGAAAGAGGGTTTACTTGGGTTTTCGACCCACAGGGGCTAGTCTATCAGGATAGGAAAGGAAAGGAAGTGGGACCAGGTCCTGGTCTCAGTGGCTAGAAGCTGCTTGCACACATCTCCACAGAGCAAGAGACAGAGAAATAGAAGAGAGTGCCATTCTCCTGTCTTTCTTTTCCCAACTTATCAGCCAGTGACCTAGCCCATGATGGAGGTGCCAGTCATATCCAGGGTGGGACTAACCCTGACAGCTAATCCTGTCTGGAAATGCTCTTACACAAAAGTCCAAGGGTGCAGCTCCCTAATGACCTAGTATAGGGTAAAAGAGCCAGCCAAAGAAATCCACCCTGACCCTGAAACCAGAGCTAGTGGCAGAAACACACCCTGGCCATGAACACAGAGCCAGTGAGAGTAACACTTTGGCCTGGAAACCAGAGCCAAATATACCCCTGACCAACTGAGCACAAAACCAACCTATCCCTAAGCAGGAAAACCAACCAATCACTGAACAGAAAACCATACAATCCCTGAGTTCAAAATCTAGCCAATCTGAGCGTGTTCAAACTCAAGGGGATTGAAATCTGATCAGTCCTCTCCCTGAAAATCTTCCTGGAAAAAGTTTCCCCTAAGAAGCCCTATAGAAGCCCTGTGCCTGTTAACTTGGCAGCTGCCCTTCTGCACCCTGACAGTGGCAACCACTCTCTTGAACTCCTCCTTCCCAAATAAATCTCTTGAAAGAGTTTGGGTGAAGACCTTCTTTCACCTGAGTGCAGCAGAATATCTGCTGGGAAACTCTTTGCAGAGTGAACCAGAGAAACAAGGGACAACTCCCTTAGGGAGTTTCAGCTGGAAGGTCTCTCTCCAGAGAGGAGCAGGATTGCCACATCCTACGTGGAGACCACTCCCCACCGGAACCCAACTTCAGGTAGCCTGACTTCCCACCAAGTCAGGATGCCTTTCCCTCTGGAACTGTAACATTTGCACCTAGGCACTTCTTAATCTGGTTAAATCATCAGCTGAAATCAACTATCTCAGGGAGTGAAATGATTTCCAAATTAGAATCTATGCTCCATTAAGGTATAAACTACTAGGGAAGGAGCACGGATCTCCTAAGTTAAGAGTAATGTTTTACTGTTCACGGATAGAGCATTTGTTTTATTATTTCTTTAAAAAGTTTAGATTTATTTACACACTCACACACATTATCTGAGTGTTCTGCATACATGTATGTATGTGCATCATGTATGTTCCTGGTGTCCACGGAAGTCAGAAGAAAGCATTAAATTCCCTAGAATTGACATTTCAGATGGTTGTTAATCATTATGTGAGTGCTGGGAACAGAACCTGGGTCCTCTGTAAGAGCAACAAATGCTAACTCCTGAGCCATCTCTCCAGCCCCCTGCTTTATTATTTCTTAAGCCATAAAATTATATTCTGTATTTAACCTGACATATAACTTAGGAATGGAAAGAAAATAGTAACTAGCATGGCAAAAGTTTAGAACTTGATAAAAGATGGTCTTGAGAACATGTATATATGTTTGAACATTCTAATATATATTACAATGATAACTTTTAATTTCTCAAAACAACGCAAGTCAGGCAAAGAAGGGGCATCAAGACAATGAGAGGACAGTATCCTTTCTTGTGAAGATGTTTTTCATGGCAGGCCCATATGCTACCAATTCTTTGTTACTATTCTCATCGCTGTGGCATGGTGCTTGTCAGAAGCAACTGGAGAGAGGGGAGGTCTATTTTGACTTACAGTTGAACCTATCATGGTAGGGAAGGCATGATAGAGTTCACAGTGGTGGGAACATTTGGCAGCTAGTCACATCCAGCTGGCAAACAGGAAGTAGTGATAACAGTCAGGAAGCAGCAGCAGATATGACCACTAAGCTCTGCCAAGCCTCTGCCAGGGAGGCTTGAAAACATCACGACCAACTGGAGACCAACAAATCAAGCTCAAGAGTCTGTGGGGATGCTTCACTTTAAAACATAACACGATCATTTTCATAGGCAGTCCTGGGCAGTTTCGCTCAGTGAGCAATCTGCCCCACTTACAACCACAACTCTATTTTTCCTAAATAATAGACATATCAGTTGATTCTCTGTGTCCTTCACAGTGCTGCTATTCCCTCCTATACATATTCTACCCTAGAAATATCTAAAGTGGGATTAAAGGCCTGTTAACTTGGATATGAACGTAGTTACAATGAAAAGAAATAGATGCATGGTGGAGAAGGTAGCATATGCTTGTAATAGCACCAATGGGAGGCGGAGGTAGGGGCACATGGAGGTCAGAGTTATTCTTGACTACTTGGGAAGGGGACTAGCATGGGCAAAATGAGACCCTGCGTCAACACCTACGCCTGTAATGACAAAGAGAATACCACGTTAACTATAATAGCACTACAAATTGGTGTACAGTGGTCCCTTGAAGGGGGTTCTCTGAGCTTAAGAACTATTCATATCTGTTTAAAATTCTGTTAAACTTTTTTCAATCAACACTCTCGATGCTTCTTAAGGTGCAAAGTACTTTTGATTAGGAAAATAAAAGGATGTGTTATAAAAATAATAGGAAATAATGAAGATGACAGTCTTCCTTAGAAATCAAAATTGTAGTGATTCCTGTCAAATATTATCTGACCAAAGACTCATAAAGCAAGAAAGAGGGCTGAGCACTAAAATGCAGTGTTAGAGTTTGCCTCGCTTCAAAGGGTACAGAGGTCAGAAGGCTTTTTCTCTTTTTTTGGACAGGGTTTCTCTGTGTAGTTTTTTGTTTGTTTGTTCTTTGAGCCTGTCCTGGAACTTGCTCTGTAAATCAGGCTGGCCTCGAACTCACGGAGATGTACCTGTCTCTACCTCCCAAGTGCTGGGATTAAAGGTGTGCACCACCACCACCGGGCTAGAAAGATTTTTAAAATGACATTAAACCTAACATTTAAACGATAGACTTTAGAAAATCATGTTGTGTGGTATTAAAGCATACCATAAATTCATATCCTTTTCTGATTTATATGGAAAGGTGAAAGGTACATATACCCTTTGAGCATTAATATAAAATTCCTCTAAAATCACAAAGGGGCCCTTACCTGGACCGTTTTAAACTTAGAACCTTGAATTTTACAGTGTTTCTTCAACCAAAGGAATCGTTTATAAAGTACAACAAGAGTTTGGGATGCTAAATCTGGAATAATTTAGCTATGATCCGGATGGTGTCAGGTGTGGAATGTCCCTTGCAGTTGTACCTTAGCGAGTGTTACAAATGTAAGGATGTCCTCAAGCCTGAGCTATTTGTCTGTACTCACTCAGGCTGAGTGAGAAGGACACTGCACTTGGCCAAGTGCAGACTAGGTATGAGCGACCCTAGGCAGGGCCAAGTGCAGACTAGGTGTGAGCGACTCTGGGCAGGGCCATGTGCAGACTAGGTATGAGCGACCCTAGGCAGGGCCAAGTGCAGACTAGGTGTGAGCGACCCTGGGCAGGGCCAAGTGCAGACTAGGTGTGAGCGACCCTAGGCAGGGCCAAGTGCAGACTAGGTGTGAGCGACTCTGGGCAGGGTAATGCTCTTTACCTGTGGAGGCTTGAGAAGGGACAGCTGGGAAGGCCTGCAGGCCTGAGAGCCGCCAGAGCAGCACAGAGCTGAGGTATTCTTAACCACCTAGGTAAGGTCTCAGCATCTGTTGTAGCTTAAAATAGGTAAATAGGTTGAGCCCTTAACCAGTTTCCCAAAGAAAAGAACAACTTCAGGAGGAAACCTGAGGAAACAAAGGTTGTGTTGGAGAGAAATTACTAAAGAAATCACGTTTATAGATAACAAATCAATTTGAATATGATTAGAAATACAGCCCTCCCCAAATTACCTGCAACTCTGTTTGCCTTTTAGTTTCGAGAATTTGGCATCTTTTCTGTATTCTTTGTTTTTATATCTCTGTTCTTTTTAAATTCATTTTGATGAGACAAGAGAGACAAAGGGCAAATACCTATATTCCATTCATATAGTCTTCGATTGTCACCGTTTCTGACAGCAAGCAGCCCAGAAGATGGAGCCATTAAGAGTGTATGAAATGTCCAAAGACTGATGTCTTCCAAGCTTCATGTGGTAACAGCATTGTAATGCTGGCATTTGGGAAGCTAAGGCAAGTGGACTGTGGGTCCTAGGGCAGCGAGGACTACAGAAAGAGACACAATTTTGCTTCTGGTTTTGTTTTTGGGTTAGTGTTAAAAATGGTTTCGAGTGGGGCTGGAGAGGCGGCTCAGCGGCTTAGATGGCTTTCTGCACTCCCAGAGCTTCTGGGGTTGGGCTTGGTTTCCAGCCTCCACATGGAGCAGCATGTGACTGCCTGTACCTCTAGCTTCTTCTCTTCTAGCACCCAGGCACACATAGCTGACATATGTACACATGAACCATAACAAACCAGGGCTGAAGAGATGCCCCAGCTGCTACAAGTGCTTTCTTCTCCTCCAGAGGACATGAGCTGGCTTCCCAGCACTCATATCAGGCCATGCATGTGCATACGTGTGGCATGTGCATAGAAACACATAAACATAAGAAGGAATTAATATTTAAAAAATAGTTTAAGCTGTGTATTTGGATTTTCTTTTACTTTAGACCCACACTGGAATGCCAAAATGTAGTTGGCTGTTTGTTGTTTTACTTTTTGGCTCCTTGGTCTTTTAGGGGCCTGCCACCCAGCTCCCAAATAAATCACACACTCGGAGGCTTATTCTTACTTAAACATGCCCAGCCTTAGCTTGGCTTGTCTCTAGGCAGCTTTTCTTAACTTAAATTATCTTGACTACCTTTTGCCTCTGGGATTTTTCCTTTTCTTACTCCTGTAATCTTACTTTCACTCTTATTCCATGGCTGGCTGGGTGCCTGGGTCACAGCTCCTGACGGCCTCCTCTCCTTCTCTTACTCCTTCTTCCCTCTTTCCAGATTTCTCCTCCTATTTATTCTCTCTGCCAGCCCGTCCTATGCTTCTCCTGCCTCATTATTGACCATTCAGCTCTTTATTAGACCAGCAGGTGATTAGACATGCACAATAACTTCACAGAGTTAAACAAATGCAGCATAAATAAAAACAACACATCTTTACACAATAAACAAATGTTCTAGAGCATAAACAAATGCAACACACTATAAAATAATATTCTACAACAAGGTTGATCGTATATATGCAAATTATTAAACCAATTTAATTTTTAAAGTTTATTGACTACTAACAACTTAAATTGTAGCTTAGATGTTGCTTAAATTAACTCAGGAAAAATAAAACTTTCTCCTGATTCTCAAGGGCCTGAAACAATTAAGTAATAATTTTCATAATTGTGTGTGTGTGTGTGTGTGTGTGAATGCAGGTGCCCAAAGATGCTGGTGGTGTAACTAGAGTTACAGGCCATATGATGTGAGCCCCGATGAGGGTGCTGAGAATCAAACTCAGGTCTTCTAGAAGGGCAGTACACACTCTTAGACACTGAGTCAGCTCCTCAGCCAAGTTTTTGTATATATTGAATTTCTTATTTGTGGTAGAGGAAATTATAGTCCTAAAAACTATAATTTTCACATACTTCCTATTTGATTTTAATAAAAATAAAAACTGTAGTAATTTATTTGCCATCAATTATTTAAAACACATGATAGATTATAAGTATCTGAACAGAACAAACAAGTTAATATTTGCATTTTTGTTGCTCTTTGTGTCTGCCAAGTGAACACGGGCCTTACACAATGAATGCAGGGTTGCCATGCAGCTGGTATCTCAGCATGATGATCACACACAATGATCACACATGATGGTCACACATGATCACATGATGACCACACACGACGATCACACACAATGATCACACACAATGATCACACATGATGGTTATACATGGTCACACGATGACCACACATGATGATCACACATGATAATCACACAATGATCACACAAGATGATCACACACGACGATCACACATGATGATCACACACAATTTTCACACAATGATCATACATGATGATTACACATGATGAACACACATGATCACACATGATGAACACACACAATGAACTCACATGAGCACACATGATGAACACACATGATCACACATGATGAACACACATGATCACACATGATGAACACACACAATGAACTCACATGAGCACACATGATGATCACACACAATGAGCACACATGAGCACACATGACGATCACACACAATGATCACACATGAGCACACATGATGATCACACACAATGATCACACATGAGCACACATGACGATCACACACAATGAACACACATGAACACACATGACGATCACACACAATGAACACACATGAGCACACATGACGATCACACACAATGAACACACATGAGCACACATGATGATCACACACAATGATCACACGATGATCACACACAATGATCACACAATGATCATACACAATGATCACACACGATGATCACACAATGACCATACATGATGATCACGAGGCAAAGCTGCCAGTTAGGGGTCGAATGGCTGATAGTAGTTATTAATTTTTGCCCCAAAGGGAGGGGGCACTGGAAAAAAACTTTTTTTTTCTAAAAACACTGTAGAACTGTGTACCTTCTATAGAAAATCAGAAAGAAGAGTGGGCAGAATTCCCAACAAGGTTAAATAGCAACCATGTTTTATTTTTAAGCCTATTTCCTAAAAGTTAATTCTTGTGTTTAAGCACTTGGCTCAGAGCTGTTTCAGACTGTGTTTGTGAAGGACATTGAGGCTCTCCATGAGCATTATCTCCTGTGTTCCTTGCCAGCACCAGGACGCAAAATAAACATTGGCTCCCTTGCCTGAGGATGAAAAGGTTCACTGAGAGCTGGCTGGCCAAGACTGCTGGCCTCTCACAGGTACCCTGAGTCATCACAGACTGAACAAAACAAAGAAACTTGGAAGCTAATACTTTCATTATCATATATTTGCTTCAGAGTATGTCTCTCCCCAGAGAACTGAGTGATTCTGACAAAATGTGATTCCCTAAAGAATTCTGTCAGCCAGGCATGGTAGTGGCTCATGCTAGAACCCCAGTGCAGGGAGGATGAGAGAAGAGGGTTGTCATGGATACGAGGCCTGCTGCGGCTAAATCATAAGTTCCAGGTCAGCCTTTGGGCCAATGTAAGACCCTCTCTCAAAACTGCAAACAGCAAACAAAATAGAATAAAATATAAATTTAAAAATGTATCAAGAAGCATCTGGGACAAAGAAAGCATGGTGGCACACGCCTTTAACGTTGGCATTTGGGAGACAGGCAGATAGCTGAGTCTACATTGTGGTCCAGACCAGCCAAGGATAATTGTAAGACCTAATCTCAAAAAACAAAACAAATGACCCTCCAATCAGGTGGCCTTATTTGTTTAACAATTGATAGAAATTTCCAAACGAACTTCTGTTTACCAGTTTTGAATGGATTTTATTGAAAATTACTGTCTAGGCAATGCTAACTACTCTACTATATTGAGGCGGACCTGTGGTTCACATTCCCACTGTTTATGGTGTTTTTTGAATTAAGTAAATAGCCAAAGCATCCAGGACAAGTCATGGTGGCACATGCCTTTAACCTCAGCACTTAGCAGGCAGAGGCAGGCCGATCTCTGTGGGTTCTATCAGCCACAAATGTATTTTTTAAAGTCCCTAGGGAAGTTTGTCTGCTTGTTATTTTATTTTGCTTAATCTAATATTGCAAGCTTACATAAACCCAGATTATACTTGCTTTGGGAAGCCTGGATTTTATTCTGATAAGGGATCTTTCCCACAAGGCCTCACTCCGCTCTCAGCTTACCCCAGGACAGAATGTGCATCTGGACTGCATCCAGCTCCAGCTCCAGATGGAGCTTAAGCCATCATCTGAAGGAACAGTGCAGAAACAGAACTGTCCAGGGTGCTCTGATCTGTAAACATGACACTCGGGAGCTGCGGTCTGCTCCTCATTACCCCGTTCATCAGGTGACAACACAGCTCATGTCTATGCTTGGTCTGGAAAATAGAAATAGGATTGCTGACTGCCTTTGAGTGCTTTCAAGAAATAACTAATATGTTACATTTTAAAATTAAAATGTCCATGTGTGTATAGTGTATAGAGTCGGGCCTGAGCAGGAAATATTTTAACATCATATACATCTGGCACATTGTTAGCACCATAAAGGTTAAAATTTTCAACTTTAGAAAGAAATCATTCCCTTTTAATTATCCTCAAAACTTAGCAAAATTTCTTTTTTTGCAAAATTGATATCATGTGGTCTTAAATACTTAAATGTACACAGTAGATCATATCAAATAAACCAGGAAAGTCTTGCCATATTAATATGATAAATAACACTCTCAGGATTATTGAACAATCTAGTTACCATAGATATTATTAAATATACACAGATATTGTGGTTTTTTTAAATTTTTAAAGATTTATTTATTTTTTTCCAGGTGTTGGTGGTGGACGCCTTTTATCCCAGCACTGGGAGGCAGAGGCAGGCAGATCTCTGTGAGTTCAAAGCCAGCCTAGTCTACAGAGTACGTTCCAGGATAGCAGGGCAACACAGAGAAAACTTGTCTTGAAAAAACAAAAAATAAAAATAAAAAAAGAAAGAAAGAAAAGAAAAATATTTATTTATTTTTGTCTTATATGTATAAAAGTTCTGACTGCATGTTTGTCTGTGTACAATATTCATATAGTACTCCCAGATGTCCTAAGATGGCATTAGATCTCCGGGAACTGTATATATATAAATTATGGGTAGTTGTGAGCCACCATGTGGGTGTTGAGAGCCAAACCTGGGTCCTCAGGAAGAGCAAACTCTTAACACTGAGCCTCTCTCCAAGTCAACACAGAGATGTTGTGTTTAAGAGTGTCAAGTTCCCATTACAGCCTAATTCCAGACACTTTAGACATTTTCCAAACATTTACCGTGGAACAAAGGAATCTGTACAAACCAACCGCACTTGTATAAATAAACACTCCTTGCTATGGTTTATTCGTTTTTATTTTAGAGTAAATGAAATCATCATATCATATGCTCAACATCATGAAAAGTGAAATACAGTTTCCACACCAGTTTTGTTTAAATGTATCTACAAATGGTCTTTCTGTGTGAACTTCTCAGCTACACCTACTGAGAAGCAACACAAACACATATTTGAACAGATTTTACTATTGCAAAATATGGGGAGGAAAATATATACAATTACAGCAGCATTAGATATTTCAGGGACTAATTAACAAAAGTCACAAAGATGTCAGAAAAGTCAGTTCTTCAGCTGGGCAGTGGTGGACATTGCCTTTAATCCCAGCATTTCGGAGGCAGAGGTCGGTGGATCTCTGTGAGTCCAAGGCCAGCCCGGTCTACAGAGTGAGTTCCAGGACAGCCAGAGATACACAGAAAATCCCTGTCTTGAAGAAAAAAAAACAAAAACAAAACCTAAAAACAAAAAGTCAGTTCTTCATGTAGACTTCATTGACCTATTCTGTAGTCAACTCCACTGATTTAACATTGTAGTCATCTGTGCTTTGGGCTATCTGTCATGGTTATTAAAAGTGTTGATATTTGATATCTTTATATTAGTTCAAAACTGGGCACCTTTATGTACAAGTCAATAATTGATTAAATAATATATTAGCTATAATTCCAATCAGTTGACCCAGATTCAATGTCTTAGCTGTGGTTTTATTGCTGTGGTGACACAGTGACAAGCAGCAAGTTAAAGAGGAGAGGGTTTATTTGGCTTACACTTCCACATCCCTGTTCATCATCAAAGGAAGTCAGATTGGAAACTGAAACAGGGCAGAGACCTGGAGGCAGGAGCTGATGGAGAGGTCGTGGATGGGAGCTGCTTACTGGCTTGCTCATCATGGCTTGCTGAGCCTGCTTTCTTATAGGACCCAGAACCACCAGCCTAGGGATGGCACAACCACCACGAACTGGGCCCTCCCCATCAATCACCAATTCAGAAATGCCTTACACGCTTACCTGTAGCCTGATTTTATGGATGCATTTTCTTAAGTGAGGCTCTCTCATCTCAGATGACTAGCTTGTGTCAAGTTGACATGAAACTAGACAATACATCCATTAAGCACATGAAAACATCCTGGTCTTCAAGAGACTTTAAATAAACAAATGAATTTCATTTACTCACATAAACCAACCATTTTTACATGAGTATTTTGCCTGAGTGAAATGAAAACTACATAAACTTACACACAGATGCCTGTAGTAGCTTCATACATAGTCAAAAGATATGTAGTCCAAGTGTTCATCGACACACAAACAGAAATAAACTGTAATATACTCATAAGATGGAATACAATTGAGGTTAGGGAATGACTGACAGACACAAGCAACAGCGCAGATAAATCTCAACAGGTGAATGCTATGCAAACAAACAAGGCCCAGCAGGTATGCACAATTTTCAATAAATACTAGAAAATACAAAATGAACCTATTGCTGTGGTTTGAAAAGAAACCACATAGGCGCCTGTGTCTGAGCACTTTGTCCCTCGCTGGTGTTGCTCTCTGAGGCTATGGAGCCTTTCTGGGTGGAGTCTTGCTGGAGGAATTCCATCACGGGACATTGCACTTTGCCACACTCTCGCTTCACTCCCAATGCTTCCTGCATGTGTTTGGGAAGGTGTGACCTCAGTTTCCTGCTCAGGTCACCTGCCTGCCATTTGCTGCCATGCCTTCTGTTGGATGGTCCTGTTCCCCAATCCAAACAACTCCCTTCTTGGAGAGTTCAGCTGCAACTTCTTGCAAAAGGATCATCCCAGCTGGTCTTGCTGAGTGTTTTCATCCCCTCTCGAGAAGTGGAGCGATCCTGAACCCTTCACCCAAGTATCTAATTGTTCCCTACCACCTATTATACGCAACATTGCCTTAATTGCACGTGGCCTCAGGGAGGGGCTAGTGTACACAGATTGGTGTCTTAGTTAAGTTTTTATTGCTATGAAAAGACACCATGACCACAGCAACTCTTTTAATTTAATTTAATTGGGGTGGCTCCCTTACAGTTTCGGAATTCAGTCCATGATCATCATGGCAGTATGTAGGCTGATGTGGAGCTGAGAGCGCTATGTCTTGTAGGCAACAGGAAGTCAACTGACAGTCACGCTGAGAAAATCTTGATCAAAAGACCTCAAGCCCACCGCCATAGTAACACACCTCCTCCAGCAAGGCCACACCTCCTAATAGTGCCACTCCCTTTGGGGGCCATTTTCTTTCAAACCACCACAGCTGGGGAAGGTGGGATCCAACTATATAGCTACAGGGAACCACTGATCTCTACTTAGTACAGGCTTTGGGGTATGGTCTGCTAGCAGGGGAAGGGCACCCACATCCCTGTCATGAACCCTCAGCTATGTCCTGTACAGAAGCCCAATAAACTCATTGGTTGCCCCAAAGTGAACTTGTGCCTGTATTTGCCACTGGGATCTCAGGAACCAAGCAAATGCTGTTTATGTGCCCCACTTGGATGGCTTTTTACCAGCATCTCTCCAGCATGAGCTGCTTCGAGCCATGGTGTTCACTACAGTGACAAAAAGTCACTACCACAATTCTTACTTTTTTAAAAAAAATCGATTGCCCAGAACTGGGTGGAGGTGGAATTGACTTGGGAGGGCCATTGAGAACAGGTCGATTTGGAGACCTAGGGTTTACTCACGTGTTCTTAGTTCATGCTGTACACTTAGAATGGAGGCATCTTCCAGCCTTTTATAACATGGCCTCATAATAAAAATAACATAACACATGACTGAGACGAATGTACTAAGGACAAATCTCGATAAAGAAGGGGAAGATCACTGAAAATGTAGTTTTTCTTCTCTTGGAGTACATTGTGTATCACAAGCTTCTAGGGCCAGTGCAACCATCCTAGCTGATAGCACTCTGTCGGGATGGCTTCCTGGGAGGCTTACAAGCCAATAAGTAAACTCTGTCCCTCTGGAGCATAAAGGCTGAGCTCTGGAGATGCAATCTCCACAGGAAAAAAAAAACACACAAAAGACTAGGGACAGGCAGGATGGCATAGGGACAGGCAGGACAGGGTAGGGACAGGCGGGATGGGGTAGGGACAGGCAGGATGGGATAGGGACAGGCAGGATGGGGTAGGGACAGGCAGGACGGGGTAGGGACAGGCAGGATGGCATAGGGACAGGCAGGACAGGCGGGATGGCATAGGGACAGGTAGGATGGGGTAGGGACAGGCAGGATGGGGTAGGGACAGGCGGGATGGGGTAGGGACAGGCGGGATGGCATAGGGACAGGCAGGACAGGGTAGGGACAGGTGAGACGGGGCCAGCACTAACCTGGTTCCTTGCCGGGAACTCCTGCTATCTTGTTCTGTATTTATCCAGTGCTGAATTTAGAAAAGATTAAATCAAAACTGTGCAGTTAAACACGATGAGTGACAGTTCCGAGAGGCAACAGCTGTGGCGCTAGATTTTCATCCTGTCAGCCTGAGATCTGGGTTTCAGGTCACTTCTTTCCATTGGCTCCTGTCCTGAAGGGCAAAAATTATCTTTCTCCTGGCTATTTTCTAAGCCACCTGTTGCCTCCATGGGGTAAAAGATTAATAGGGCTTAAATGGAAACAAGCTATTCCAAAGGTCTAGGTTGAATGGGATCCTCATGGAACACTCACCTTCAGAATATTTTGATAAAGCAAAATATTACCTGATGTCAGCAATGATCATCCTGTGTGCTGTATTCCCTAGTAAGTGGGAAAAAAACCTTTTAGACTATGCAATTTAAATGTATACCACAATAAAAAAAAAGTAGAATAAATGTCTACTGTTTCATAAAGTATGTGACAAAGTGGTTCTTGAAATAGTTATACTTAATTCATGTTCTAATAAATCTAATGAGCCTAATCACTGTAGAATTCAAGAGGAAATGGGAATTCATTTCATTTTTCTCTCTATTTCCTTTTTGTTTTGTCTTCAATTTTGTTTTTTCAAGATACTTTGTTTCACTATGTTCCTCTGGCCATTATGGAATTCCCTATGTAAACCAGCTGTCCTTGATCTCAAAGATCTCCTTGCCTCTACCTCCCAAGTACTGGGATTAAGGGTGTACGACACTAAGCCCATTTTGTTGTCATGAGTTTTATTTATAAAATTAAATCATTTCTATATGGTTTAATACTGACATTGAATGAACTACTGGCATATCCTACCCAGTGAAATGCCATCAGCAGTCCTCCGTGACAAAAGTTGGAGCATCTCAAATGCACTGTAGTCAATGAGAGAGGTCAGTTCAGGAGACTTTGTATGCCTGATAACATTCACACGACGTCCTGGAAGAGACGAAACTACAGAGACAGAAAACAGCTGAGTGGTTTCCAAGGCCAAAGAGAGAATGGGCTGGAGCAGCAAAGGAGCGCCTTTGTGTCATGACGATGGGGTAGGTACACGTGTGAGTGTGGGCAAGAACTAATTGTCAAACGGTATTAAAATTACTCTATGTATTTTCAAATAAGTGTTGTCTGACCCCAAATCTGTTTTAAAGTGAAGGAAGAATTAAGGCCCATCATAGCACTGCAGATTTGACAATTCTCATTAGATTCTGAAGGTACAGTGAGTCATCACACTCTCTATTAATAGCGAGTGAGCTGTGTGAGTCACGGCACTTCAGGAAGGTACCATTATCATTTTTCGCATCTGTTTTTAGATACGCAAGAGAGGCACTGTAAGTTTGAAACTGTGCTCCTACAGTTAGAAAATTCAGATACCTGTCTGATCAGAAAACGAAACTTTTTATTGCTCTATTGTTGTTTGGTCTGCTCTTTTAGTTACGTGACAGAAATTGATAAAAAACCAACAGGCATTTAGCTTTTGTCTGTCAACCTGAAGGACCCAGCCATGACAAGCTCAATAGAGGCCAGAGTCAGTAGTTTACCCTAAAGCAATACCTGGATCCAAAAAGGCCACAAACTGAGACCATCCAGGCACCACACAGGAACAGATCATCAAAGGAAATTCCTAACATTCCAACCATTATAGATAGGATCACCTGCCAGCACGCACCATTGCTTTTCACCAAGACACCCCTAGACAAATGTCAGCCAACCAGGGTCCTGAACGTTAGAAATCCCTCACCCCAACCTTTGCTATTATAAAAGCCCCACCCCAACTGAGCTCAGGGCTCTCTGATCAGCCGCTATGTTGGACACACAGCAAGTCCGAGTTTAAACTTGAATAAGAATAAAGGCTCTTTGCTTTTACGTATAGGACGTGGTCTCCTAGTTGGTTTTGGGGGAATGCTGTGATCTGGGCATAACAAACTCTAAGTTTTCTAACCCAAAATTTACATATAGTTTATATAAACTAAATATTACATAACCTATCCTCATATCTGAAATGGATTTGGGGCGAGTTCCGAGCAGGCAGGGGGCAACGGGTCCCAAAGCAGCCAGTACTGTGCACACAAGACCACGCCGGCATGTCTCCATGTGGCTGCGGGTCCCCGGCAGCATTCAGGCGGCTAGCTGCCACTAGCCATGTGGCAGCTGAGGGCGGGTGAGAGACAAGACATAGACCATGCAGAGTAAAGTTAAACATTTATTAGATGGGTTATTAGATGAGGGGAAGGAAAAAGGGGAGGAGGGAGAGATAGAGGGGGGGGAGAGTTAGAGAGAGGGGGAGAGAGGCTGCATCTCTGAAAGGGGGACCAAGAGAGAGAGAGAATGGGGATCTGAGGCTGCAAGCAGGAAGGGAGTGGGCGTGGCTTGTCTCTTAAAGAGACAGAACAATCATTACAATATCTACTTAACTATTATTCAACTATAATCTAACCTACTCTTACCTCATATCTACTTAACTATTATTCAACTATAATCTAGCCTACTCTTATTAGTGACTTCCCTGTAAAAGTGGCACTTGAACAATGTTTCTTGGGGATGGCATTTGATATAGTATCTGGTAAAGAAAACCAAGAAAGGAGTCATACCTCATCTTGTTGTTTCTTTCCTTTCATGGTAACAGATGACCTGAGATCCTGGAGTCATTCAGGAGGCATTTTTTATTTTGTCTTCCACCATCTGCCCCACATCATGCATTCGCCAAGGGGGGAGATGGGGTTCCCATTTCTATTCTGTCCGGTACAGTCACCCCCTCCCAAGGTCACCATTACTTCTTCATGCTAAGACCTTCAGACCAAGGTTTCTATATATGAGCCAGAGAATGTGTTTTGCTCGCTCGCTTGCTTGCTTGCTTGCATAGGGACTTTGAGGCTCCATCCAGGAGGATCAGAATCAGGAGCCCCGTGCAGGGCACAGGAACCTGTATTTGGGTGCTTCCCTAAGAAGAGGCAGAAGAAAGAGATTTGTAATTCCCAGTCTGACCATCTTCTCAGAGCCTGACCTGTAGGAAAAAGTAGCAGAAGAGGAGTAAAATTATTCAAATAAGCTGAAGATCTGAAGAAAACAGGGAACCACATTTCCCTCTTCCACCCCCCACCCACTCAAAGAACACACAGGATACAAGGGACTGATCTCTTCAGAAAATCTAAAGAATATTTTCTAAGTTATTAAAGACACATGAAGGGAACAATGCTAACTGGTAGGTTCTAGGTATTGACCTCCCCAAATCAAATTATTCTGGTATTAGAAGTGGAAGCCTTCTTCTAGTTACTAGTTATTAACTTCCAGTTACTCTACACCAATCCCTCTCTTAACTAGCTTATTTATTGTTTTGATACAAGGCCTCACTGTATAGAGAAGGCCGACCTCAAATTAGCAATTGTCCCGAATACTGGAATAACAGCTGTGTGATACCACACCTGGCTTTTGCTCTCTCTCTTTTTATAAATTATAAACACATAAGCATGTGTGGTGTCACCTGTAACCCCAGCATTTGGGAAACTGATGCAGGAGAGTTTGCAGGTTGGAGGTTAGCTGAGGCTGCATGAGATCATCTCAAGAGGAAATAAACAAGTATATACAACCAAAATTATCCCTAGACATAGGACAAAAACTTGTCAAATGTACCAATAGAAAACAATATATAAAACAGGTAATAGAGAACAAAAAACCAGTTTTTAAAAGTCTAATAACTTTATAAGATAAATTTAGGCAAATAAGGAGTTACAAAAATGTTAATGATAAAGTCTTGATAGACTAAAAATATAATAGCCCAAGTGAAAGCATAAACAGGGTTAGAAGATACAAATCAAGGAAATTCTTCCAGATGGTCAACAAAGCATAACAAAAGACGACAAAAGAAAATCTGTCAGAGCCTGGCAGTGGTGGCCCATGCCTTTAATCCCAGCACTTGGGAGACAGAGCACATAAATCTATGAAGGCTTAAATATGCACTTAAAGCCACAAAAAGTTAAATTTTTACCTATTAAAAGCAAGAAATCTGTAGATAATGAAGTTACAAACAGAACATCCACCAATGCCATGTCATTTACCAAAATCCATGAAAATTTTTGAGACTTTTTTATTTTGACGTAGCCAGACTGGCCCCAATTTGTAATCCTTGAGAGCTTGTTTGGAGGTCCTGGCAGGGGAGCGCAGCTACCCTTCATGGAAGACCGTCCTTCCCTATAGGGAAAGGCCCAGCAAGCAGGCGAGCAGCTTCCGGAGGGATGCACATGGAGCCCTCAGGGAGGAAGGGGACACCCGCCTAGCCAGTACATTAGCCGAATCAACTCTGGTGATCAGCTGGGTGACAGACATCGCAGCCAGATCTCCCTCGCACCCCCAACTCATAATCCTTTAGTAGCCACTGCCTCCCTAGTACTGTGTAACAACTCACTAGTGTAACAACTCCCTAGTACTGTGTAAATTAATGGGAAACTGTGGTACTTTTCTTTAGTAAACTTTAATATTACAAATATAATAAAAAAAAAACCCAACCAAAATAGAGACAGTATTAAGATTACATTGGTATCTACAAGTAGCAGGATAAGGGATAGAAGATGGCCCACCAAGTGAAAATGCTTGCTGCCAAGTCTGATTACCTGAGTTAAATCCCTGGGACTCAGGCTGTCCTCTGAGAAAGCCTCTTTTGCATATCTGGGTGGTTTGGCTGGTTTAGAAGGAAGGAATGACTCAGCTTGAGATATAAAGTGCAAGGGTAGCTGGTTACAACAGCAAAACAAAGAAGCTGAAAAGAATTCTGTTATAATTCAAAGTACATATTTTATTTCACTTGGGTTCAAAATACTGTCTCATGTTGTCTTAGTTAATAATCAATATGTATTCACACCAATATTGTTTATTATTGTGTATGTGTATGTAGGATCATGTGTGCTTGTAGCTCCATAGCAGGGCATGTGACTAGAACACTCAGGCCTTCAGCTCCATCTGCACCAGAAGACTTCATCACAGTGACAGTACACTGATATTTTATGTGACCATCTTGTCTTTTACTTTTCTGATATTTCAAACCAAAAGATGAATAAACAAAGCAGAATCAACAGGTTAGCTGGCCTGGAGCTGGTGAAGTTTATATTGCTGTTGAGAACAGGGATGTTTAAAACTGTTCATAGATTGACTCAGAGACCTTCCAAACACAAATTCCTTCACATTCAGAGGGGGCATTGCTTTAGGCCCAGAATCTGAACCAGGAAGTAGTTTCTCAAGGCTCTATAGGTAATTTCAACACTAAATCTGTTGGGGGCAACATTGCTCTGCTCCAATAAGAAAAGCTTACCTTATATTTATTTATCTATTCTTTTATCTGCAGTGCTGGGGTCAAACCCAGGAAGTCCTGCCTGCTATGCAAGCATTCCACCTCTAAACTATGTTACTAACATTTTAAACAGACAAACAAATAAGACACCTGTGTAGAGTAAACAGGCAAGGCAAAGATAAGGAAGATCACATTTAGAAATTCTCTTGCCTTCCACCAGAATTCAACATCAGTTTCGGAAGAGGAGTTGGTGCGTTCAGTCTCTGTCCTCAAGCCTAGGTAATCGCTTCCCTACTCTCCCCTATAGGATTTTCAGATCACAGGCACCGGAGTCGTTGGCAGGTGGCTGGTTTCTAGTTTTATCTGGGACATTCTGCAGCTTCAGTTTGGAGTGAGATTGTACTTCTGGGACAGTTGGTCCAGACTGCATTCGGAGAAATGTTTATCTCTACTTCTCTTCACTCTAAACTCCAAGGAGGAAGCCAGGAACGTGGCCACAATGAAGATAGATTTCAACAGACCATCTAAACCCCCAGGACTTCTCAAAGGGCAAGGCAGCTAATCAACGCCTGAGATGACAGATAGGAGTCGTGATGAAGGTCTGGTTTTTACAGTAAGTAACTGCCTGTACATCATGCCAGATTCCAACCAGACTTGCGTCACCACAGTTGTGGGTTTGTGACAAGATTAGTTACCAAACATACTGAAAAGATAACCTTATGGAACGGAGGGCAAAACATAAGACAGAAGTTTGGAACAGCAGATGTAAAATCTGAACAGAGGTCATCTCAAAGTCACTGTTCAAGGACAAAGTAGGTGATTTGTTCCTACTAGCTTCTGACCGAACAATTTGATCCCTAGACCAGTTAGCCCTTAAAAGCAAAGGAACCATTCAGGCAGAATACTGGGCTTGGTCCGGATTCAAAAGCTGTAAAACGTGCCCTGCTCCGGGAAGCGACAAGTCTGCGGCGCACGGAGGGCTCCGCACCAGCTTGCATTGTGCTCCGCTGCCCGCGGCCGGCAGGGCGAGCACGGAGTCGGCGAGGAGCGGTGACTCAGCGCTGAGTCAGAAGCGCGCTACGTGCGGCTGCCAGCGCCGCCGGCTCCGGCTTAGCGACTGCCGGGACCCCGGGCCACTCAACCAGTGACGTCCAGAATCCGCAGCCACGTGACCCCCGTTTCCAGGGCTTAGGCTGACGCTTTCTCGCTCCCCTCTCCCGCCGGTGTTTCCTCAGATCCGAGATTGCTCTGGAGGGATTTTTTGTTTTGGTTTGGTGTGTTTTTGTTTTGTTTTTGCGTGCGCTTAGATTTTTGATATCCAGCCCCCCATTTTCCCAGCAAGGGAGTGATGCTGGTTTTTTTTTTTTTTTAATGTTTGCCAATCTTTTAAATGAGGCACCAAAAGAATAAGTAAATAAAACAAAAGCGTATGTTGCAAATGATGCGTCAAATCATCGCACGACTTTGAGGCTAAATTAATGTGGCCACAGTGGAGGCGCGG
This sequence comes from Ondatra zibethicus, assembly GCA_004026605.1. Classification (NCBI taxonomy): domain Eukaryota; kingdom Metazoa; phylum Chordata; class Mammalia; order Rodentia; family Cricetidae; genus Ondatra; species Ondatra zibethicus. The sequence goes on from PVIU01015438.1 coordinate 29,845, forward strand.
AACTTTGGGCAACTTTGGAGTCTTTAACTATGTTCTGATTTGCTGTGTTAAAGAGAGCAAATCTTTGCTCATTGTACAATCACTTTCTAGTCAAGGATTCTAAAAGCTGGAGACATATTTGATAGTGATTCTCTTCAGAGAACCATGGCGGTGCAGTGGGTCTCTAGCATCCTGTCCGGACATTGCCAAGCAAGCGTGGTGGTGGTGATGACTGTGGTGATGTTGTGTTGAGAGCCAACAGTGGGTATTGCATGGTTCAGTGCAGCTGCTCAATAAGAAAACCCGTGACAGGTCGAGTACTAATTAGGGACACCTTTGAGCTGATTTTAAAGACAATCACACTAGGTCTTTAGAACCTCTGCCAACTCTTGCCAATTGTTCTGCAGGTTCTGGAGAATTCGGTCCATCCCTCTGGACCCCATTGTGTGTGCCAGACGATGCACAGCGTGCAGCAGGCTTCTGTCAGGAATGCTTTCTCTGCAGGAAGAATTTCCAAGTTGGAGTGACTCTCCAAGCTTATGAACAGGCATGACCGCCCGGTTTTTGATTTAAAGGAAGTCAAAAACCCCAAACCAAAATTAAGAAGGAAGGAAGGGAAGAAGGGACAGAGGTGAGGGAAAGGAAAGAAAAGATGAAACTGTGAGACGGGAGAGCTAAGAAATGGTATGTAATCTATTTCATCTTCTGATGACAGGAAACATTTAGTTAGCCTTTGAAATTTTGAGAATATAGACTATTTAAAATATAACTAATTATATTTGTCAGCTGGTGTTTGAAAACGGACTTGTTCTGGGTCATTATTCTTACTTAGTCCGAATTCATGTTTTGATGGTTTCAGGCTGAATTTGAAGTCTGCGTTCATTTTAAAGTATGACCTTGGGCTTGTTTATTAACCTGTCTTGTCTTCTGAGAAATGGAGATCATTATCTTTGGTTCATCAGTTCGCAGACTAGACGGGGTTCAATGAGAGGATGACTGGGAACGCTAAGCACAATGCTAGGCACATGCGTCAAAATCATTCAATCCGTTTGTATCTTGTCATTATTAGTAAATGTGATTGAGCAGTTGGTCAGGTGGTAACGTGGTGGTGAGCTGACCTTGGGCAGGCACTTGGCTATATTCCAAAGCATCTGGGCATGAATTCTTTGATCATTAGACAGAATCAAATAAACGGAGTCTAAATCAAGAGAGCGCTGCTGGTCCTCAGCTAGCCAGAGAGGGGATGACTAAGGCAACCAAGCAAGGGCCATTCTTGCATCCTCACAGAGAGTGTGAGACAGAGCATCAGAGTGGTCCCAGAAGAGAGGACATGACCTTTGCCCTTCAGGTTAGAGATCAGCTCCTGGCTGTGCTGTGCAGCAGTTCTTTACCTCCCTGAGTCAGGAGCTTGCATCTTTCCAGGTATAAGGCTGATGAGCGTAAGTGTAGACCAACTGAGGCCAATGACCAGTGTCCCATCAGTTTCTCCAGCAGCTCATGAGAGTGGTAGTCTCTTGGAGTACTGTAACATGTGCTTGTCTTCGTCAGTTTGGGCCATAGCAAACACCATGCACTTGGTAGTCCCAACAGCAGGGCAGCACACAGCTCCAGAGGCTAGTAGTCCAAGGTTACAAGGAACGATAAGGAAGGTCTCATTCCAAAGCCTCTTTGGTGACATTGCAGGTGGAGGCTCTCTCGCTGTGTGCTGAAGTGATCTGTTGTTTGCGAGAGGAGTACTGTGTGTCGGGGGCGGGGGCTACAAATACAAATTGCGGGTTAAAAGGAAAAATCAGCATCTGTGTCCTTTAAACTTCTAGTTGTCTTTTATTTGGGGTCCTAGAATAAAACACAATATGCTTGACTAGGCCTAGGACAGCTGGAATTTTGGCAGGAAGAAGGAAACAGCCATTCAGGCGGTTTTTCTGGTAAGGATGCGAGAAGACTGACTACTTCCTTATTGCCATGATTTGGTTGCCTGGGCCCTTTCCAGTTCGTGGCTATGGGTCTCCTTTTTCTGGAAAATCTTGTCTGTTTGGTGTTTGTCTGCTCCCTTAACTTGTCAGTATGTGACACTTAGCACTGATGACTCGGGTTGATCTATCAGGGGATACTATGGAAGTTTAATAAAAAGCAATAGTCTCCAGCTGTAGTGTAGAGGAAGGGCACCATCCAGGCCACAGTGATAACTTTTAAAGGTTCTCCTAGAAGAAAGCGGCTTCAGCTGGGTATGGTCTTTAACCCAGGACTCAGGAAGAAGGGGCAGATGGATTTCTGTGAGTTCAAGGCCAGCCTGGTCTACAAAGCAAGTTCCAGGACAGCCAGAGCTGTTACATAAAGAAACCCTGTCTTGAAAAACAAAACAAACAACCCCCCTTCACCCAAAAGAAAGCAACTGCTTTGAAAATTATTCCAGTCCTACTACTAACTGGAGTGCATTTTGTGTGGTAAATATTTGTCGCAATGATTTCCATGTATCTCTTTCATAAAGTCATTCAGTAATCTCTGCGATTTTCAGTTTCAGGTCACAGAAACTTCATGGTGCTCATCTCTCCTTCTCGACTTTTGTTCATGTTGCTGACCCTCTCCTCTCTATGTGCTCAAATACAACTCCATCTTAGTGCACAGGTAAAGCCCTGCTTCCTCTGGGAGGCTGAGCCTAAAGGAGCTCACTCCATATAGGACTAGTAAAGCACATCCACTGTCTGTGCCCCAGCGTCTTCTTTTCTAACGATTACTCTTGCTATCATTATTTGCAGTATTGGAGAGTGAACTTACTCACACCCAGTAAGCAAGCAGTACGCCACTCCTAGCCTCTGTCTAGCCCTTCTCAGCCCTAGAGCAAGGCAGCCTTTGTAGACGGTTTGATGGAAAAAGTAGTAGGATATAACCTACACCCTCCTCTGTTAGCCAAATCAAGGAATAATGACAATTCATACCATCTGTACCCAAGAAAGAGTAAACATGGCTCCCTGCCCCAGTTCATTATTATTTGAATTTTTGCTGAATTTTCCTCAGGGAAGCCCTGAACTCCGGCCTTTCAGAATTCTACTTTTGTTTGTTTGTTTTCTCGAGACAGGGTTTCTCTGTAGCTTTGGAGCTTGTCCTGGAAATCACTTGGTAAAACAGGCTGGCCTCGAACTCATGGAGAGCCACCTGTCTATACCTCCCCAAAAGCTGGGATCAAAGGCATGCACCACTATCACTTGGCTCAAGAGAGGAATCCCAGGGCATCGTGGGACTATATTCAGTTGTCCCCAGAATCATCCTCACTAGATGCCTTGCTGAATCAAATAGGCCTTGACCCACTGAGGTAACAAATTGCCCTGGAGCCCTGAGTGAGAGAGAAACCATCAAAGGGACAGAAAGCATCACCAGAAGATGACGGTGGTGGTGACGACCTAATTGCTTGTTCCCAACCAAAATACTCCTGTGGGATTTTCCACAGCCAGCCAGCACAGAGCCTACAGCTGGCGCCCATCCCAGTAAAGAAGCACACTTGTTTTCAGGATCCTTAGCAATTTCCTGGATGCTGAAGAAAGCTGAGTCATAGAAAAACAAATCTTTCCCATGTCTTCAAAGGTCCAAGCTGTCTTAGTGTCGAAGACAGTCATTTATGAATGACTGCACGCTTATTCCACAAGTATACACAATTTACATGATTCTGATTCCCAGATGACTTGCTAGGTCTGCTTTTCCAGATGAGCTCTGAAGAACCCTGGGAATTTGGGGCCAACAGCTTGTGCCACGGGGTAATTGTCTTTGATGGCTGCAAGGACACACTACCTACTGGAAGAGTTGCTAGCTGTTGGCCTGCACATGACTTTTCTTCTTAGCAAGGAGCTGAGATAGAAGGAGAGATCTGAATGAATTAGTGTAGGCCTAACTTACTGATATCTGGCCAGCTACATTTGTGCTTTCTCTCATAGCCAAGTTGAGCCTGCCTCTCGCTAAATGTTTCCCTGGGGAAAACCTACCTTCTAATGGGAGAGGAAGATAGCTTTCAAGATCAAAATTCAGTGGAAATTCAAGAAATCAAAATGAATCTAACAGTGATCTTGAAAGACTTTAGAAGACCCACTGTTAGTATGCTGTTAGCTACAGGTTGCATTAGTATGGGGAGGCTGTCGTTGAACAACTGAAGCCAGTGCTAGCTAGTGACACTGACAAGGTTCGCATGGACTTTGCTTTGCTCTTCTCCATGACACCCTTACCTTTCTTGAGGCGGACTAGCACAATATCGACCATTAGTCTTCCAGTTTAGATGAATTAACTGTGTCAAAAGATTACATGGTTTATTGGGCCACCCAGAAATGAGGCAACTTATACCTGTGCTGCCAAACACAGCAAGACACTAAGGATAACACCTGAGTTTTATTCCTCGCGGGCTGGCACTCCTACAGGCTTTGCATTTTGAAGGTGTGAAGATGGAAATATGATTGCTAGGATTGCCCAGCCACTTTTCTTGTAGTTATAGTCTCTCTATTTATCTCTGCTTAGTCTGAACTAATTTTCTAGACCAGGCTGACCTCAAACTCACAGACTCACAGAGATCTGCCTGCCTCTTCCACCCAAGTGCCACTATGCACAACCTGCCCAGGCACTCTTGAATAAGAGGTGACAGATGCTCAGGCACTCTTGAATAAGAGGTGACAGATGCTTAAACCAGAAGGTTTGTATGTGTGTGTGTATTTTGTCTAGTGAATCACTTGGACCAGAGGAAGCCCCAGCAAATTTGTTTTTAGTAGGGATTGCAAACACAGTGAACACTTGGTCACCATGCCGGGAATGTGTGCGGTCTGGTATGGTAGCTCACACCAGTCAATCCCAGCACTTTGGAAGCTGAGACAAAATGTTAGTAAATTTGAGGGCAGCCTGTGCTACATAGCGACCCTGTCTCAGTCTCCCTCCTCCAGAACGACTAATTAAAGTTAAAAAAGAAAGCGGATGTTCCAGAATAAACCCACATTATGATCAGTTCTTCTACAGGAGCCCTGGCCCGGTGGCATGCTCCAAGCAGAGCTCTTCAGGAAGATGACGGGGTGAGGCGGGGTGAGGAGGGGTGAGGCTCAAGCACTCTGTGCTTCCCAGCGCATCAGCAAGGAGGAGGCCTCTGTGAGCCTTTGAGCTGCTCGCCCCCTTCCACCCAGTGAGACAACGCCTGGGGAAGCAGCTTTCTTCATTCCAGACACAGAGTTCCATCCTGGATCGTGAGGAACTTTGCTTTGACTTTTCCTCAAATCCAGAGAAACTTAACCCTTTCTGAGAGCACATTCTCAGCAACAAACAAGTGAGCATGTATAAATCAAAATACACCCAGGGACAGTAGCTATGTCTGTAATCCCATCCATCAGAGGCAAACACAGAAGGTTTGCCTGTGTTTGAAGGCTGCTTGGGCTACACTATAATACCTTGTTCCCAGAACCTAGTAGGTTGCATAAATACTTTCCTAGTTAGCTTTAACTCGACACAGTCTAGAGTCACCTGAGAAAGGAGTCTCAATTGAGGGATTGCCTGGGTCGGATTGGTCTGTGGATGTATCTGCAGGGAATTGATTGTCTTCACTGTCCATTGATGTAGGAGGGCCCAGCCAATTGTGGGTGGCACCATTCCCTAGCAAGTAGTCCTGGACTGCATGAAAGAGCCAGCTGAGCATGAGCCTATACGCCAGCTACCAAGTCCTCCTCCTCCATGGTTTCTGCTCCAAGCTCCTGCTTTGACTTCCCTCTATAACTACCTGCCTCCTGCAAGGCCACGTAAACTTGCCTTACCCAGACTTGCATTTGGTCAGAGAGTTTTATCATAGCAACAAATTAGCACCAGAACACACACACCACGGAGGTTCACATTAAATACTAAGGCTGACAATCTCTTCATGAACATCTCCTCAGCCTCTAAGCACAGTAATTAGGAGCTGGATGTGACATACATCCGTACAGTAGGTAACTATATCAATCAAAACTTCAGATAGTCAAAATTCACACACATTATGGTAAGAATAGTTTGTTTGTCTAATAATTATGATGACCATGCTGGTGTTGATGATGATAAATAGTATTTAGTAAATACCTAATGGTTTTATATCTCATTTAATCATGACAACAATATTCACAGCATTTTCGTTCTTTGTTTCTAGAAGTAGAATTCCAGGCTGAGGGACTCACCCAGGTCATCCAGCTGTTAAGTGGATGAGCCAGGATTTAAGCCCAGATCTGTCTGCCTCCCAGGTCTGCCATACTATGAAATGCACACAGACAGGACACTTATTCAGTCAGGCAATGTCTGTGCATAGCACGGTGAACAAAATATTTCCATATAAAGACGTGTACGGATGTGGCTTGGTTTCTCTATTGTTGATTTTATTCAACTACACTAAAGAGCCCAACGTCCGCTGTCAGTAAAGAACTGTGTTTAATTCAGATCTCATTCTCTTCGGGATAATTTTTACTTTGGATTATTCTTCTATACCTTCTCTTGCTACCATTTGGGGAATGCGTTACTAAGGGAAAAGGAGCAAAAGAGAAAGAGGGGAGCAGGAAGGTCGAGGGTGTGAATGAGAATAAGCAGGAGTCTTCTGGGAACCAAGTGGGCACTGGGGGAGCTAGCTGCTATACTTTAATCCCTGGTGATGTAATTGGCCCTGCTGACCTCTGATGTTGATGCCGCATCTGTAAGTTGTGGATGTATCTGCCGGGTCTAGGCATTCTGTTCCCCTTTCCCACGGGCTCCTTTGGGCCCCTTAGCTGCTCTCATTTCTATTGCCCTTTTTAAAAACTGTAGGATTATTCAGGTGAGGTGCAGAGACACTGCCTGTAATTCCAGCTACTAGAGAGGTAGAGGCAAGAGGATCAAGAGTTGGGGCCAGTCAAGGTAAGGCAGCAAGGCCTGTCTTGTCTCTAAATAATAAATAAAAACAATTAAGTCCTTAATTATACTATGAAAAAAGACCCACCCTGTGGAAGGGTGTGGCCCTGCCAGATCCTCCCCTCTATTATCCCTGGTCCCTGGAAGCTGCATCACCTTGTTACACGAGCCATTTCTCAGGCTCGTCTCTGAGAACAGAGGCAAATCTTCCATGTTATATCTATATCCAGTCTTAAATGTGTGACGTTTCTAAGATTGGAAACAGGTAGCAAAAAAAGCCTAAATAGGCCCCCTTTGAACCTTTGCTCCTTCCGACTACAAAAGTCTCCATCCCTCTCAATGCTGGAGAAAGGAGCCATTTCGCTGAAGGTGGCCCAGGACAGATGCCCAGTACTCTGGCTCCTTCAGGCATGGAGTCTGGCAGCTCACAAGCCCCATCTCTTGCGAGTGATGGCTTTCAAGCTTCTGTCCGTGTTAGCCTCAGAAATGCTGCTGACTGTCTCCTTTCACTCGTGTCCACACCTCCCTCCTTCTGAGGCGGTATGCTCCACTGCCCTACTGGCAGATGTGGATACACAGAAGAAAGGCAGGAAAGGAAAGCTTCAGCTGGTAGTTCTGCTACTTGTGTCTACAGTGTGTGTGTGTGTGCATGTGTTGCGTGATCTGTTGTTTTTATTATTGTCTTCCATGGGGACTGTGGACTAACCTCAGCTTTCCTCACAAATTCAAGACTAGCAGTTGCTTTTCACAAATATTCAGGCTGTGTTGTCTCTAATGGGATGAAACTACCACAGGAAGGGGTGCGATGCTCTAAGGATTTGCAGCTACACTTTCACTAGCAGAGAAGCAATTAAGATGTGTGAAAAAGCATTCTTTCGTGTGTGTGTGAACAACTAATCAGGCTGGGTTTTTTTTTTCTTTTTTTTTTTTTTTACATAAAGAACTAATTACCTTGTGTGCTAATAGTGATATAAACTACAAAGTCGTAGCACTGGAAAGTTTAATTCCGATTTCCATTGAAGTTTAGTCATTGAAATCTTCATCCGACTGGTGTGGGACCTTGTTAAGGGTGTGGAACACGAACACCTGAGTGTCATGGTTGCATGGTCTCAGTCATTTTTTGCGTCAGCAGTTACACCCTCTCTGCATGCTCTAGGTTCTGCAGGTCACATCCAAGGTTTGTTTTCCTTCTTGAGACCCACAAAACCCAGCACAAGTCAAGCCTTGGGCAAGAAGGCAAATTATAGCTGGTCCCTCCTCCAATTGCAGTCTGCACCTACAAAATGTTGACAGTCATTAACTCTAAAGAGTGACACTGAAGACATAGGAGTTGTGTCAATTTACACAACTCTGTGCTTATATCCATTTCCCCAAGTCTACTATCCTGGTATGAAGTACATTTGCTCTTTGCCCTGGTTCTAATTACAAGAATCCTAAAACCATGGAACTCCCTGAGTATTGGTGTCTTCTCCCACTCAGATATGTGCTGTATACTGTTCTCAGCCCCAGCGCTTCTGTTAAAAACTGTAGGATTGTTCAGGTGCAGACACAGCCTGTGTGGCCCAGAGGAGTCAGGAATTCCAGGTCACCCTCAGTTCCAGGAGGAGTTTCATTCAGCCTAGGCTAAATGAGACTCATTCCTAAACCCTGTTCCCAAGAATAAACAAACAAGCAAAACCATGTCTTTTGGGCAATAGCTGAGTTTATGGTAGTGAGTGAGAGCAGGCCAGGGCTACAGGGATCCTTGAGTTGGGGTCAGACACAGGGAAGATCTATGGATCACCAGCCTGGAGGTTTAGAATTGTACGCCCACCACCCGTCAGCCTCCAGGAACTGGGGTGAAATGTGGCAGAAAGCCCTAGAAAAATGACCCAGAGGTCAAGAACACTGGCTGTTCTTCCAGAGGACCCAGGTTTTACTCTCAGCACCCACATAGCAGCTCATAACCACCTGCAACTCCAGTTCCAAGAGATTCAGTGTCTTCTGGCCTCTGAGGTTTCCAGGCTCATATGTAATATACAGACATACATGCAGGCAAAACACACAAACATAAATATTTTAAAAACGTGTGGCAGCACCACCAAGCAAGTTTTGGAACCCCTCTTGGCCAGGAAACAAGGCTGTCCTGGTTTAGGTTTCACACCTAAAGAGGAAGTGAAACCTGCATGCTCCCTCTTGCCCTTCCCCACCTACCTCATTTTGCCTCTCCATCTCGCTACTTGCCTATAACCTTATATATAGTAAGCCAGGAACTGAAACGCTGGGCCTCCCTGAAATGTGTGAACAATACTAACGAGTTATTGGATGTAGAGACCAGGCTGTGAGAACCTTGATTTGTAGCCTGTGGTCAAAAATACAGGTTCCGACCTTGAACTTAGAACCTTAGCCTGAGGGATTTGAACTGTTCCAGGTAGACTGCGCCAGAATTAACTGCGGTGAGCGCTGCTCAGTTGGAGAGAGCTAGAAAACTGTGTACGTGAGGACAGCCTGCATCATCGCTCCGGTGTTCTGTGTTGAGTCTGAGAGTGAAGAAATCAAGTTTTAGTTTTTCCCCTTTGTCATCTGTCAAAGGACTAATGGCAACAGGTTAATGATCCCAATTGATTTTCTCATCCATCTTATGATTACGTAAAGTTGATTGTATGGAGAGTGAAGAGCTAAGAAATCCTTGGCACCCAGGACACAGACCCTGTATGAGGCAAGACCCTGTTTCAAAAAGAAAAAGAAAAAGAAAAAGCGAATGAGTCATTTTAAGTTACTCTCCCTAATTGCTTAACTTAAGTTTCTCAAATCACTTCATTTGCATAAGAACTAGCTTAACTTTCAAGGCAACTGAAAATGACCTAGTTAAGAAATTTCTGTTATTTTTCTAAACATGATTCCTGATTTCTCAGAAGGTCAGACACGGATTCTTTGCAGCTGGGGACACAAAGCTTCAGTGGGAATGACTCTGTCTGATTTGAGCCTGTACTATTGGGACACAGTTCAACAGCTGAGCCCAAAGCACTACCCTCTTGCAACTTCCACAAACACTGTGACAATAAAAAGAACATCAAATGCCAGCAGTTCAAGGGGCAGATCATGCTGGAAGTTAGTTTGTAGGTATTTGCCTCCATCCAATGCAGGCTGTGGAAAACCTGATGCAGTACTTGGTTCTGCAGGAAAAAAAAAATGAAAAAAAAAAACAAAAATTGAAAAATGGGCGAAATGTGAGGTCTTTGCAAGTCTTACAAAAGAAAAAGAAAGGGAGGGAGGAAGGAAGGAAAGAGAAAGACAGAGACAGAGAAGAAAGGAGAGGGGTAAAATATGTATCCAGGTACTCCCTGAAAGACAGAGACAGAGAAGAAAGGAAAGGGTAAAATATGTACCCAGGTACTCGCTGAAAGGTCTGGCCTCCTCAGCTTCACCCTGACTCTTACCCAGCATGTCCCTTCCAAAGTTGACCCAACTCTCAGCAGCCCGAAAATCACATCTTAATCCTACCTCAGCCCAGCCAGCCAGAAATGCGGCATATTAACGAAGAGAAGGCTATGTGGCAAGCCTGGTTCTGTGGTTGGCATGCTGCCCTGGCACCTTTCCTACTGACATGTGCCACTCCTGGAGTGCTGGGTCACTCCACCCTCAAGCTAACTCCTGGCTGAACTGGGGGCATCCTGGCTCCTGCAAAGGAGAGGCCTCAGTCCTGCTTTTCACACTTGAACTCTTCGTTCCAAGTGAAAGCCAAAAAATGCAACCTATCTGGAGCACCAGCCAGGATGTCGATGCTGCCAGGCAGTTTCTGGCTCGCTGGACCACTGCCTCCTACTTCTGGATCCAGAGGATATACAAAGGACCAACCTCTTACAATGCAGACCTTGCTAACATGTCACTCATCCCAAAAATTCTTCCTTTGCCACAATTTTTGCTTGGTAATGAGTTTTATACTTTGTAAAACTATATTATACATTTAGACTAGTATTATATAGATGAAATACAAGAAATAGATATAATATTCATTTAAAAATAATGACCTTGGAAATTATAGGAGATTTAGAGGAGGTGGATTTTTATTTTTGGTTCATATTAAATCTTAAATCTTCAAAGAAGTTGCTGTGATATGAGATTCATTGTGTCATTACCATAATTCTAGGGTCATAGTCTTCTTTCTCTGCATAGAATTGTCGTGTGTATTGGCTTTAAAATGATGTGAATGATTCTTAATTCATAAAGAATTGTCTGTGACTTAGAGTTTATGGCTCCTATTAACACAATGTAGTCTAGAAAAACACATAGTAAATCTAAGAATACTGACAGAATACATAGTGAAAACCAACCCCACAGTATGCAGATTATCGCAAAGGCTTGCTTCAGGAACCGACAATAAAATCCTAAATGTGTATTTTACTTCCACATAATCTATTATTGTCACTTTACATTTAGCTGGAAAATTTACTTTTCAAAACGCACTGATGAGTCTGTCACTAGAGCTCTTGCCTAGCATGCACGAAGACCTGGGTTCCATTCCTTGCACCCCATAAAACTGGGTGCTGAGGTATTGACTTGCAATCCTAGTAGTTAGAAGTCTAAAATCACTTCCGCTACATAATGGGGTCGAGGATAACCTGCCTTGCATAAGACTTGTCTCGAGTTAAGTTGCTTGAGTACTGGAGTCGGGTCCCCTGATTGCTTGCAGTTTCAGTTTTTAGGAAGCAGTCAGGGAATCCCCAGAGCAAGCTGGTTAGTTAGACTAGCTAAGTCTGCAAGCTTTGGGCTCAAGTGGGAGGCTTCCTCCCCATGTATAAGGTGAAAGGTCACCACGGAAGTAATATCCACGTCTGGCCTCCATAGGGGTATGGACACACACGTGTGCGTGTGCACCCCCACCCACACATACACGTACATAGAGTCAGTGAGATGGTTCAGTGCTGCCTGAGCAGTGCTGAATTTGATCACTCAGACCCACAGTGGAAAGAGCATAATATCAAAAGTTGTCCTCTGGCATTCATGAATGCACCCACACTTACACACATGTCATAATACATGCATGAAATAGAAAAAAATGATACATTAATAAGTAGATAAACACATCTCTTTGAGTCTTATTTTTAAAATCAAGAGGATAGACTTTCCTGTAATGCATAGGCCCTGGGTACAGTCTCCAGTAGGCACAAGCAAGCTCACAAAGAGTCGCCCCTGCTAACTGACAAAGTGGCACTTGCCTGTCTGTAGTCACCACTCAGGCAGAGCCACAACTAGAAGTCCAAAACCTTGTCCCCATAAGTAGCAAACTTAAGAGTCAGAGAAAAACTAACCCTCTGTGGTGGTTTGAAAGAAAATGGCCCCCGCAGGGAGTAATACTATTAGGAGGTGTGGCTTTGCTGGAATAGATGTGGCCTTGTTGGAGGAAGTGTGTCACTGAGGGGGTGGGCTCTGAGGTCTCCTATGCTCAAGCTACACCTGGTGGCACAGTTCACTTCCTGTAGCATGAGGATCAAGATGTAGAACTCTCAGCTCCTTCTCCAGCACTGTGTCTGCCTACATACCTCCATGTCCCACCGTGACGATAATGCACTTAACCTCTGAAACTGTAAGATAGCCTAGTTAAATGTTTTCCCATAAAAGAGTTGCTGTGATCATAGTGTCTCTTCACAGCAGTAGAAACTCTAACAAAGACACCCTCTAAAGTTTATCAAATAAATGCAGCAAAGACAAATTCTTTCTTCTTTTACTCTAACAGGGAGGGCCTCACTCTGTAGCCCAGGTGGGCTATACCTTCAGACACCTCTGACTGCCTCAGCCTCCCAGTTGCTGAGATTATAGATGTTTGTCACCAAAGTTGGCAACCAAAGGGCAAATTCCAATCATCCAATGCCAAACCAAGTATGAAGTTTGTTAAAACAGCCAGCATCTAAAGCTCACTTTTCCAGACAATTATGGTTTATTGTTCATATTCATTAAGCACTAAAACCTTAAAAAGCAACAAACAGGGAGCTGGACAGATGGGTAAAAGCATGTAATACTCTCCCACAGAGCCCAGTGGGTAAGAGCATGTAATACTCCTCTCCCACAGAGCCCAGTGGGTAAGAACATGGAATACTCTCCCACAGAGCCCAGTGGGTAAGAACATGGAATACTCTCCCACAGAGCCCAGTGGGTGAGAGCATGGAATACTCTCCCACAGAGCCCAGTGGGTAAGAGCATGGAATACTCCTCTCCCACAGAGCCCAGTGGGTAAGAACATGGAATACTCTCCCACAGAGCCCAGTGGGTAAGAACATGGAATACTCTCCCACAGAGCCCAGTGGGTAAGAGCATGGAATACTCCTCTCCCACAGAGCTCAAGTCCATTCCCAGCAACCAGACAAGCAGCTCCCAAACACCTGAAACCCCAGCTGCAGAAAACCTGATGCCTCTGGACTCGGAGAAAACCTGTAGTGTATGGCATATTCTCCAGCACACACACACACACACACACACACACACACACACACACACACACTGTTAAAAATAAAATCTTAAAAAGCTTCTTTTATATCTGCATATCTGTCATATACATATCAAAATGTGTGTGAGGTCAGAGGAGAATTTTCAGAAGACAGTTCCCTCCTTACACGATGTAGGATCTGGTCACTAAGCTGAGTGTCAGGCTTGAAGGCAAGGCCCTCCACCCACTGAGCCACATTGCTGACCCTATTGCTTCAAATCTTGACGCCATTTCAGACCTTTGTCTCCGGTTAACGTGCCTCGTATAGGTGACCTGTAGGCACTATTCCAGCGCTGCCCACCAGAGGTGGAAGCAGACATCTGTAGAAAGGAGAGAAGAATCTGCTAACACCACGGGAGGTGTTCTCAGGCGGCTGGAGAAAATACAGAATGGGAGTCTGCTTGCTTTTGCTTTGTTTTTTGTTTTTCTCGTTGGTAATTTTACTGACTGTTTCACAACAGAGCGCAAGCTTAAGTTATGATTGGGACTATGAGGGGTGAGTGACCTCGCTGTCACAGCTCTCCAATCAGAGCAGTTCATACTCCAGCCCTGGAAGCATGCTGCAGCTTCTTGGTTTCAAGCTGGCCATGTCCCTACATGTGCTGACCGCATAAATGACTAACACTGGCACGGAAAAACATCTGAACTTCCCTTCACTTGTTCCCAATTTGACTGGGGGAGAAAATAGAAAGTTTTCTTATTAGATTAGACATCATTTATGCCTAACTGTTTGGATGAAGCAAGCTAGCGAACCTGTCCAAGGAAAACTTGCATTTCTCAAGATTGTTTATTCCGGCCGCTCCTCATCAAGGGGAGTGGGTAGGAGTGCGAAGTCACATTAAGCTCTGTGTCTCTGCTCCTAGGATGGGAAGCTTCACTTCATGTGCTGTTGACACACGAGACTCTTCCTTCTTAGACGTCCAAGCAGACTGAAAAACAAATTGCAAAACCTCACCAACACTAAGAAACATTGCATCACTCCACCCTGCCTCCACACTTCCCTCCCACTGTGGGCCCGGAAGATTTCCTCACATCTGAGTACATCAGCAGTGTGAACTGACATTGACACTGGAGTCCCTTCCAAAGCACCGCTTCCCAATGACCATCTACAGGATGGAGCCACTGACTCGCAGGACCGATCTAAATAGAGTGGAGAGGAAGAACTGACAACTTCTGTTGTCATTAAAACAATACTGAGACACCATGTCTGTTATCTCCTATATCTTTCTAGTATGTCAGTAAGCAGTGAAAAAAGTTTTGTTTAAAGATTATTGCAAAAAAGATGGGCAGAAGCGATGCATGCCTTTAATGCCAATATTGAGAGGTAGATGCACTTGGATCTCTGAGTTTGAGAATAGCCTGGTCTACAGAGTCAGGACAGGAAGAGCTACACAGAGAAGCAAACAAACAAGCAAACCAAAAGCAAATGCTGTCCCCATCCAGCAGCTTTTTACAAAAAGAGTGAGTTTAGGGCCGTTCTCATTGGTGGGAGTGTCACCAGGCAGAAGGGGAGGCCAAAGAACCCCAAAACAGAACTGCAAGGTAGATTATTTTGTGGTAATAATGGATGTGGCCCCAGAGAAACAGTTCACGCCCGGCTTTGCTATTTTACCACCCTCACCAATAACGATCAATATCTATTAAGCTAGCTATTATTATAAACATTTCTAGTATTTTTTTTCTATTTCTAGTATAGCAATGTTTGGTACATTGAAGGCAATCAGTCAGTAACTGTTTATTGAATCAATGAATGAATGAATGACAATAAAGAGGTAAAAATTACTACCTAAGAAAAAACAATTTGAAAAAAAGAAAAACAATTTGGCTTTTGTTTTACTGTGCAATAGTTTCCCTTTATAACTAGCTATATTTAATTTTTCTTTTAGACCCTGATTTTCCATTGTTTTACTTCTCTCTCTTCTGCTTAGAGCTAATAACTCTGGACTTTTGTGTAAGTACCATGATATTTGCATACAGTGATGCATAGCCTCTCTTCTGCTAGGAATTGATGCTAAGGAACAGTTATCACAGCATATTGTTTGGAGCATAATAATGAGGGTAAATGTCAGCACATAGTCAGTACAGATACATTTCTTGATGTTTTGGCTTGGTTGAGTTTGGAAGCAGAGTCTGTGGTGCAGAGGGTAGACCAATTATGCCTCCCGGCCAGTGTGATCTTTCCAGAACTCTGGTTGACAGCAAGAGCTTGAGAGCTCTTCATGGTTGAAGGGCAAGAAGACTGGCAGCCATTGTTCCCCGGGTGACTGTAGTGTGTGGTACTGAAGCGGGCCTTTATCTCCAGCTCGCTTCTGTTTATCCATCTGGAAAGGAGAACAACAATACTCACTGGTCTGGTATGGAAGTGATTGCCAAGAACCTTGTGATCCACACAGGGAAGGTGACACCAGCTGCTCCAGCTTACAGACGTTTCCCTGGGACTAATAGGAGCTCCGTACTTTTGGAGATGCTGAGCAAGAGAAAAAAATCAGAAATAGATTAATAGATTTTCACAGTATGTACACATTTCTTCAATATGTTAGCAAACATTCTTTAGCCTGAAGTTGCAGATCATAGGTTCATTTGGCCCAGTATTTCTTGACCAGGGTATGCCACACTCCTTGTGAAATCTACAATTGTTCTGGTTCCTCCTTATTCTCCATGGTATGGAACTAGTCATTGTGACCAAGTTTTTTCTTTTTTCTTTCTTTTCTTATTTTTAATGGAAAAAAAGGGGGTATTGAAGGAAACGGGGTAAGTAGAAGGAGGACCAATAGGAAGAGGAGGAACAGAGTGGGGAGGGAGAAGGGATGAGAGGAGGGAGAGAGGTGGGGGATATTGAGTTAGTAAGCACAGCACCAGAAATGAAGTCTTTATGTCCTAGCATCTTCTGATGTGTTTTTGTTTTCAAGTAACATTAGATATTTAAATTATTAAAGATATGTCTCAAGGTAAATTTCTTTGCACAGCATTGCAATAGGCACTTCCAAGGTTTTCCTGGGCCATTTTACAGTCTAAAAACAATCCCCAGTCCATTTGTTATCTAATCTATAAGTCTTGTTTGAAATAAATTCAAATCCTTATAAATCTTCAAAGCTCTGTTAGTGTTAGTCTATATCATAGCAGAGCAGGTATCCTTTGGTATGGTTCTGTATTAAAAACAAACAAACAAACAAAACATTGTCTTCCTTTCTGCAGTTTTTCTGGATGTGACTTCCTGGAGATAGAAGTCAGGAGGCTTGTTTCTGCAACAACACCCACCAGTAAAATCCCTTTGCCTTCAATGCTCTGGGCTGGTGGTTGCTAAAGTCCAGTTTGTTCTTGTCTCTCTTCTTACTCATTTCCTGAGGCTCTGGTTTAAGAAGAGTAGGGTGGAAGCGAGGGTCTATGATGTGCTTTATTTTGTTAGTTAGGGTCTCCAGCCACAGCCCAGGCTATCCTGGAACTCAGTACATAGGTGAAACTGGCCTTGAACTTACCTAGGACCCTGCGTCTCAGCCTCCTAAGCACTAGGCATACAGGCATAAGGCACCGTGCCTGATCCAATTCTGCTTTTCTACCTAGTAGAAAAACCCTTCATGATTTCCACCTTAAAATCTGCTCCTTTAGCAGGAGGGGGGCGGGAAAAGTTGGAAGGAATAAAATGAAATTTCTGCCTGGCAGGCAGTGTTGTGGTCTCTCTCAGTATAGTTTCTCCTTATGACCTTGACAGCTCCCCCAAACACACAGGAGGTAGTGAACCTTGAGATGGGAGGGTGGCTAGGTTCTTTTGTGATCTTGGGGAAGGCATTCACTCTCCTCGCTCTTCATTCGGCTCAGTTACAGAATCTTTATACCTGCAGAATACATTGCAGTTTGCCTTCCCACATTTCAGCCTATTCCTCGTCCCTCTGTAGCTAGCAGTGTGGTTCCAGAATTGTCCAGCTTTTGGAGTGAACTAATTCATCTGAATTACTGGTAATAACACTAATCCTCAAGGCTCGGGAAGACAAGCCCTGCCTACCTGGTAACTACTGTTGTGGACATAAGCAACTGACCAGAGTGAGGCTAAGGAAAGGTGTTGCTTCCACTGTTTGTAGAGGGATTGTTACTGTGCTGCCCAGACTGAAAAGGAAACGTCCTACTGGCAGCCACATTACAGAGGGGATCAGCATTAGGACGTATCCAACACAGAGTTTCAAGACAGAGAAGAATCCTGGAAACCTTGGGACACTGTGGTTTCACTGTGGTCTGCCATTTCTCCAACTCACAGTTACATGTGTCAATAAATGGCTGTATCTGAGCTTGGCAGAGGATTCCATGAGTTTAAGGCCATCAGCTTAGCAAAGCCCTGTCTCAAAAGACAAACAAGCCAACAAAACAACAAACAAACAAACAAACAAGCAAAAGGGCTGGAGAGACAACTCAGTAAAGTAAGTGTGGTATAAGCAAGAGGACCTAAGGTTGAGCTACAACACTGCCATAAAGGGATGTACTTTTGCCCAGAGCTGGGCTTGCCTAGCCTGATCACGGAGCCCCAGCTCCTACTCAGAGATCCTGTCCAAGAAAGGAAGAA
The DNA here is from genome assembly GCA_004026605.1 of Ondatra zibethicus. NCBI lineage: Eukaryota > Metazoa > Chordata > Mammalia > Rodentia > Cricetidae > Ondatra > Ondatra zibethicus. Next base: position 47,700 of record PVIU01015438.1, read on the forward strand.
TGATGGCTCCAGGGGAGTGATGCTGACCTCTGACCTTTATATTATGCACACACACACATGCACATCCATAGGTGTACACACACGCGCGCGCGCGCGCACACACACACACACACACACACACACACACACACACACACACAGGGTTTTGCATGCATTCACCAAATGTCAACTAATACCAGAAAGGTTAGTAGGCGCACATAATAAACATTTGACCAGTGATTAGATCAGTCTCCTCAGACAGTCTCCCTTCTTTACCAAGAGGACAAACGACCTTAAATGCCAGCTAGTGTCTGACTGACTGTGCCTTTAAAGTGCCATTCCTGGAGCAGGGTAAGAGAAACAACACAAAGTAAGCAGCACTGCTAATGAGGGGGACTTGGCTGTCATTGTCTTGGGATCTATGGACTTATGGAAAACAGAGTTGGTCAACTTCTAGGAAGAAGAGCAACAACCTTTCAACTGACTGATTTCTTGAGTCAGTAGCTGAAGAAACAGATCCAAGACGAGGCAAACGTCCCCAAGCCTAATTGCAGGGCGCTGCTACTACTGCATCCTTCAGGGCGCTGCTACCCTCTGCATCCTTCAGGGCGCTGCTACCCTCTGCATCCTTCAGGGC
>PVIU01015439.1:0-48331 GCA_004026605.1 Ondatra zibethicus
AAAAAATAAAAAATAAAAAAATAATAAAAAATAAATAAAAATATAAATAAAAAAAAGAAAAATCACAGAACATCAGAGGACGATGCTAGTGGGAGCATGCAACTGGTGCAAATATAAACCAGTATAACCATTAAGGATAATACAGTGTCACATGCTCTACCGATTCCATGACTGGGTACAAATCCAGCAGATGTGAAAGTCACAATGGACAAGATATGAAAACAACTCAAGTGTTTGCCAACTAGTGAATGGAAAAGAAAATCCAATATGCACACATAATGTAATATGCACACACAAAGCTTAGGAAACTTCAGAAGGAAACAAACTGTCATTCGAATAATATGGACCAGGCTAGAGCACCCTATGTTAACTGAAGTATGATATGCACAGAGAGTCAATACACAAGAGAAACAGAATAAAACAGTAGTTCCCGGAGGCAAGGGCAAGGTGAAGAGAAATGAAGAAATCATTATCATCATTTAACAAAAATTTATTTCTCAGAAATAATTCCCAGAAATTCATTGTACACTGTGGTACCTAGAGTTACTTAAAAATATACACCTGAAAATAATCAAAAGATGTGAAGTATTCTCATACCGCACACTCACAGTCAGACATAGATAAGTGTGTGGAGGTTTGAAAAGGCTAAATCGTCCACAGTGTTTACACACGCTAGAATGTGATGTGTGCCATCGATACATATGTAGTGTTTTTCAACTGAAATAAATAAAAACAAAATCTTTGATGAATTTCTTAGTGGGTAAATGAATGAATGAATGAAAAAATACACCAGTCAGCCAAGAGTCAGGAAATCAGAAAGGAGACTCTTCTAACATGAGAACACTAAACTAGAGTTTTCCTGATAGTCTTGGTAATGACACCTAACCATTACCTTTATACCACTTACCATAGTGTGAGTTGCTGTGTGTCAGTGGAAAAATACCTGTCTGCTGTACTGGACAGGTTCCTGATGGTGGAGACCATTTCCTTTTTGCTCAGTGAATACTCAGCACCAAGCTGGAAAAATGGCTCAGTCAGTAAAGTGCTTGCCTCACAAGCAGGAATAACACAGAAGCTGGTGGACACACTAGCATGTGTTTATAATCCCTGTGCTGGATGAAGCCAAGCAGATCCCTTGGGCTCACTAGTCAGCCAACTTTGCCCAAATGGTATATTCCAGGCCAGTGTGAGACCATGACTCCAAAAAGAGAATGGATGGCTCCTAAGGAACAACATCTAAGATTGTCATATGATCACCACATGCTTGAGAACACGTGTTCACACACACACACACACACACACACACACACACACACACACACACACACAGAGAGAGAGAGAGAGAGAGAGAGAGAGAGAGAGAGAGAGAGACTGGAGAGAGAGAGAGCACCTAGGACAGAGCAGAAAGGCACTAACAATGTACTCATTGGTTGAACTTTATTTTAAAAAAAGTTTAAAAAGGTGAAAGCTAAAGTTTATTTAGTAACTATTACTAATGTCCTGTGCTTCTGGGTGATGGGCACACTCCCCTTGCATCTTCTACTATATCACCATGGAAACACTTCTTACTAGAGCTGAGCTTATCTGTGTCTGTGTTTGTAATCTTCAAATAAGAACCACCATTTATTTGTGTTTACGTATTAGTAAGTACAGATGCTTGAGCACTGAAACAGATGACAGACAGAACTGCAACTGTAAGGAGATATTTGACATGTAAATCACTCTGCTTGCTGGGGCTCATATGTTTGCTGTTCCTTGAAGTCTCATTGCTCACCCACGTTAATTTGTGTTCACATACTAATAAACACCATAAACAAAACGATGATTCTGGTCTCACAATTTATGTTGATGACTTCCTATTCATTTGATAAAATTTCTGACAAGTTTTGCACCTCACATGAGAACTGAGACCAAGTGCCATGTATTATGATGTGAGTGGTGGTAAGGACACTGGGAAGTAAAAGCTTATAGCAAATTCCTAGGAGATACATCATTGTAGTTTAGAGCTAGCTGTCAACCTTTGAGTTTCCAAAGCTAGAAAACCAAAGAGACCTTTTTAGAGAAAGGTTTTAAATTATGTGCCAGGCCTAAGAAAGAGCATGCACTATGAAACAGTACGAATGAGGGAATTCTGGAACTATCACACAAACCTAAGGACAGCAAGGTAGCCCAAACCAATAAAGCCAGGTACTTTGGAGGCTGAGATACAGTTTCAAGGCTATTTGTTAAAAAGGAAGAGGCGGTTTCAATATTAACATAGAAGGAGAGAGAGGGAAACTAGAATTTTTTGATAAGAACCCTGAGACAATTGGAGAGCAGCCACCCTACACGCTTCCTGATAGAAGAAAAGCATTAATTTTAGCAGCACAGAAAGGACCTTGGGGAAACAATAGGAGAGAGGAGTCCCAGAGGCCATTGTAGAGGGCTTGGCCCTAGCTGGAGTGTTTTCTCCTTTCAGTGTTCACTCTAAGAACCCAAAACAAATGTCATAGGAAAACTCTGAATCAGAACTATACAGTGTTCCACAAGCTGGGAATCTGGTATGAGCCACATATTGGAATTGAACAACATTGAGTCAGGCTTGGCACATGTGCCCATAGCAGAGAACATTGTGTTCTGAATAGTTTTGATTCAGAGATTTTTCTCCTGTACCTAAAGGTATTCTTCAGATCAGATCTCACTCACATCTATGACATTTACTCTGGGCTCTCAGAGTGAACCACGAGGGAAGGAGGGACCTTTGCCTCTATGGGTAAGTACTTTTAGCTCATCCAGAGTCTTTTCTAAATGGTTATTTGCCATTGCTAGGAAAAGAGGGTCTGTCTGTCTCTTCTCCCTTCCTCACTCTTTCCCTCCCATCCTCTCCCCTTCTTTGCCCCTCCCTCCTCTTAAAATTAAAACTTACTGACACCACAGTTTGACATCATCCACCCCTATCTTAACCCACAATTTCTACCTTCCGTACTACACTCATACTGGAAGTATGTATATAAAATCTCAGATAAAGAATTCAGCAGAATAATTATAAAAATGGTCAACAAAATAATAAAAGGACAGGAATAAACTCCTGAATAAACCCCCCAAAATGAACTTATTAGTGAAGCAAGATATTTAAACAAACTACAAGAGGGGGTTCAATAAAGAAATATTGAAAAATTGTAAATTTGTAAATGATGCACTCAAAACTCAAATAAAACCAATGAAAAATTTACTAACAGAGTGGATCAAATGGGAGATAGAATTCAGTGGTGGGCAGATAACATATAACAGCCAGGGTAAGTGTTAAGAAGTATGAACAGGATATGGAAGACCTATGGCACCATAGAAGCCAAAATTTATTAATCACAAGCATAGAAAAGGAAGAAGTTTAAGGTGACAGTATACAAATACTTTCAATAAAACCATAACAATTAACTCATGGGAAAGAAAGAATGCCAAGCACATAAAACCAGAAACGTGTCTCCCAAAGTCCCAATATCATTAAATCACTATGTATACAAAACAAAGAAAAATATTCAAAGCTGAGAAAGGCATCAAATTACACATCAATGCCAACTCATGAGAACAACAGAAGACTTCTAAAGAGAAATGCTAAGGACCAGAAGGACATGTGCTAGGTGTTTCAAATTCTGAAAGGTAGTAACTGTCAACCAAGACTACTATGCCCAGAAGAACTAAAGGGGAATTTTTTTTCATGATAAACACAAACTAAAGGGTTTCATTATCACTAATGTGGTGCAAAATAAGATACTAGAAGGGGTTCTATACATCAAAGAAACAAATAAACATATCCATGAGGCAGTAGAATGAATCTCTTTACCCCAGTGCTAGCAATTGTCGATAGCTCCTCAGAAGATGGGAGAATCATTATTTTCTGGGGTGTGGTCACTGTTCTCTTTGGGGTGTACTTATGGGTGGCACTAACTGGACACAGTGAATTATCAAAAAAAAAAAAGAACAAGACAAGGAGGAGAAAGAGGAGGATGAGGAGGAAGAAAAAGAAGACAAGAAGGAAGAATCAAGTGGTGGTGGTGCACACCTTAAACCCCAGCCCTCGGGAGGCAGAGGCAGGCCAGATCCTTATGAGTTCAATGTCAACCTGGTTTACAGAGTGAGTCCAGGACAGGCTCTAAAGTTACAGAGAGAAATTGTCAAAAAAAAAAAAGGAAGACAGAATGAAAGACATGGTGAGAGTGCTGGTGGATATGAGGGAAATTGGAGAAGGTAATGGGTATAGATACAATCATGTTTCACTGTATACACGTGTGAAATACTCAATAAAAACAAATATAGGAAGAGAGTATGAAAAGGACTCCAATAGCTCAGGAAATAATCCTATGAACTGACAAATAACATTTTGTGAAAACCAAAAGCTTCTGCACAGGACCAGAAACAACTGCTTAAAGAAACCATCCATGAAAAGGGAAAACAAACCTTTGCTGATATGGGAGGTCCTTCTGTATATGTGTTGCTTTTATTGGTTAATGAGTAAAGAAACTGTCTTAGTCTGTGGGGGAAAACTAAACTGAATGCTGGGAGAAAGAAGGCAGAGTCAGAGGACACCATGTAGCTGCCAACAAAGTCTTTAAAGAAACAGTACAGACAGTCATACATTAAAGGACTAAAGATAACAAAATAAATATTAAAAAGTAATAGAGTAAAAACAAGGCACATAAAGATGGAATATACACAGAGAGTCTGTATTATGTATATTATTGTGTTTTTTAAAATTTTTTTGACTGTGAATGAGCTAAGTACACAGAGAGATCTCATTGTATGGGCTGCTGAGCTAAACCAACATATATGTTTTAGAGGTATCTTGATTTCAAAATTTGGGTCTAAGGATATGTTGCTTTGGAGAAGAGATTTTCTTTTGTTTCCACAGAAGATGAGAACCTGTAGAATACTTCCAGACTAATGTGGTTTAATGGATCAAGTTCCCCTGAAAGGTCTTCGTGAACACCCAATAATTTCTTCGCTCAACAAAAATCAGGAAGCAGTTTGAATACGACTTTGCCCATATTGCCAAATATTGTTTATAAATGTTTGTTTACATTTAAAAGGGGATGTGCTATAGATATTTGCATTGGTATGAATCTTGGTTTATTGATACAAATTTAAGGTCAATTTTGTTATACTGTGTATATGTATTTCTGATCTTGATTAAGGTATTGTATTTGTCCAGTTCATTTAAAAATGCAAAGTATAATTAAGAAATATAGGTTAATAGATAATCATCTATAATAGTCAAGCTTGTAGTCATGTTAGATTTTCTAGTTGTACAGAGATGTATTTCAGATGGATAGATATTCTTCAGATCTTTCAAAGACTGCAGAATATGGCATTGAAAATGTTTTAAGAACTTAGACTTTTCATGACAATGAGACAAATCTGCTCTTGGCAGCACAAAGCTAATTCAAGAGGATGATGGGCAACAAAGAGGCTCCTTATGATGTTGGTTAGCAATTTGGGTAAGAAACTCTCTTGCTTGGACTCCTTGATGCTATGCTGCATGCACTGGATATGCAAGACCCACAGAAAAATAATTGTTGAACTTGCCTAAAGGTGAGATGATCCTTTGGGCTTCCTGTTTCATGAAAGAGTCTGCCAGACATTCTGCAGGATAATATGGATGCTCCAACAATACAGAAGAACTTTGGGTGACCATCCAGGCAGTGAGATGTCTCTGTAATTACTAGAGTTATGAAAGTTGCTTACAATGTACTACCTGCTTACTTAGGTAATATTATATCCTTCTGGAGTCTTTGATGGAGTTGAAGGATAGATAGTTATAGTTTTCCTTAGTTATGATAAAATATAAAGTAGATATAAGTATTATAACTGTAATTCTTGCTTGATACCTGTTTTGTTATATGTAATTTTACTGTTAAAGTTAAAACCTTCCTTTTTATTTAGACAGACAGGGAAAGATGATATGGGAAGTCCTTCTGTATATGTGTTGCTTTTTATTGGTTAATGAATAAAAAAAACTGCTTTGAGCCTATAGCAGGGAAGAACAGAGCTAGGCAGGGAATACTAAACTGAATGCTGGGAGAAAGAAGGCAGAGTCAGAGGACAAGCCATATAGCCGCCGTTGGGAACAGATGAACTGGAACCTTTCTGGTAAGCCACAGCCAAGTGCTGATATACAGATTAACATAGATGGGTTAAATTAAGATGTAAGAGTTAGCCCATAAGAAGCTAGAGCTAATAGGCCAAGCAGTGATTTAATTAATACAGTTTCTGTTTGGTTATTTTGAGTCTGGACAGCCAGGAATGAACAAGTGCCCTCCTACTATACTTTGCCACTATCTGATAATGATCATATCTATGATATATATCTCAGAAAACCTATAAATAACCAAAACTCTAATCAATAAATATGTTAATAAAATAGACAGTACAAAGATAAAGTACTAATGGCTAATAAACATGAAAGACTCTTCAACATCTTTACTCAATGAGAAAATGAAAATTAAAACTAAATTGAAGTCCTGTCTTACATTAGTCAGGATGGCTATCATAAAGAAAACAAGAAACAGGACAAGAAAAATGGTTCACTGGTTAAGAGCACTGGCTGCTCTTCCAAAGGACCTGCATTTGACTCCTAGCATCTATATGACAGCCCACAACTACCTATAGCCACTCAAGTCCCATGAACTCCAATACCCTAATCTGGCCTGCAAGGGTACCAGGCATGCATGTGGTATACAGACTTACATGCAGACAAAACCCCTATTATACAAACAAGCCAACAAATGCAAATAGCAATAGGAATTGCTAGGAGGATGTGATGGGGAGGGAACTCCTACACACTGCTGGTGGGAATGGAAATTGATGCAACCAATAATGAAATTAGGATGGGCATGCCACTAAAACTAAAAAATAGAACTACCACACTAATCAATGACAGCCCTTCTAGGTCTTTATTCAAGAACTGGAAGTCAACATACCATGGAGGTACTTACACATCCATGATAACTGCAGCACTATTCACAATGGCCAATTTCTTTAACCTGCCTTGGTGTCCATTACCAGGCAGGATTTTTTTAAAACAAAAACAATGGTAGCTAAATGATGCTTTATTAATCCATAAACAGTAATTAAATTTTATCAATTGTTTGAAAATGGATATAATTTTTGATCATCACATCTAATGGAATTAATCAGAAAGACAAACAGCATGTTTTCCATTTGTGAGTCCTATATGTTATGAAAGGAAAAATGCAGGAGTGTGCAGGGAGAAGGAAAAGCATATGAGGGGAATTTGCCAAAGTATATAGCACAGTGCCCTCCTACTGTGTGAACCTCAGGGACTAAATTTTATCCATGATCTTGATGCCAGGTGCTTCTTACCAAGGTAGCCATCTCTCCAGCCTCAAGAGATATATCTTATGCCCATATTTATTGCTGGAATATTCGTATCAGTGACCTGTAGAACCAGATGCTAAACAACAGAAGAATAAAGGACAAATACAAATAAAGGACATACTGAAGTATTCAACAACAAAGAAAAACAAACCACCATTTTCATAAAAATGGATGCCACTAGAAGTCATTATGTCAAGTGAAATCAGCTAGACACAGAAATGAGGTGTCACACATATGCTCCCATGTGGAATTCATAATAAATAAAAGCACAGACAGACAAATGTAAAAGTAATACATACCATCTTGGGAGAGGGAAGGGGAAGTTGGAGAAGTGGAAAGAGGGGAGGCCTAGAGAGAGTAGTCGATGTAGATAAAAACAAAAGACAATGTCTGCATGTGTACACATGTCACAGTGAAACCCATTCATGCATGCAATCAATATATATTAATAATAACTTTAATAACTCTTTAAAAATATGTCAAAGCCAAATTATAAGTTCTGGGAGCCATAGATAACACTTTTGAATATTGAATATCAAGAGTCATATTTGTCAACATATTGTTTTAAGACTATTACTTTACTTTTGGAATAACTGTTATTTATCTTTTGACTTATCTGTTCCAAAATTAAACACCTTCCTCCAAGACATAAATCTTCATATAGTATGTGTTTTGGACTGAAATTATCATTTTGTGTAATTTTAAATTTAATTCATTCTCCTAGAGAACTACTATAAAGAAAGTCTGTAATCAAACCTACTGTCAAGTTCTACACAGTAACCAAATGCAATGTCAATAGCCTGTAATGTCTGCAGAACTCCTTTGTAGAAGACACCATCTACTGAGATTATCAAACATGGAGAAATCAAGCAGATTCTGAACTGATGGTAAGCTGCCACAGTGCTGGAAGGGGCTGTGTCCACCAACGGAGGAGAAAAGCCATCAACAGCCTTACCCAAATGCAAACCCTTGAGCTTCAGTAATGACTATCTGAGCAAGATATGCACATGGGTGAGAATAGTGGCCCAGACGCTATAGGAGTAATTCAACACTTTATGATTGGATTTAAGGCCCACTCCACAAGACGGAACACATACGGGATATAATCATCAGGGTCAAGAACCAATGGCTAAACAAGTCAAAGGTTCTAAGGGAGAAACTACTACTGTTATTCTGCAGAATGGATATAATAATAAACTGACTCTATGCTGTTCAAGTATCTTGTTGTTATTTTGTTTTGATACAAGCTTAGGAATTTGGAAGAGGGACTCTCAATTGAGAAAATGCCTCTAAAAGATATGCTTTTCAGCAAGTCTATAGTGCACTTTCTTGATTGATGATGGATGTAGGAGGGCCTAACTCACTGTTAGTAGTGCCATCTCTAGGCTAGTGATCATGGACATTTTAAGAAAGCAGTCTGAGCAAGTCATGGAGAGCAAGTCATTAAGCAGAAACCCTCCATGGCTTCTGCATCAGCTCCAGCCTCCAGGTTCCTGCTTTGATTAAGTTCTTGCACTGAATTCCCAGGATGGTGAACTGAACACAACTTATAAAATGAAATAGACCCTTCCCACCCCAAGATGCTTTGGTAATTGTGTTTTATCCCAGCAATAAAAACCCTAATAAGACAGATTCTTAATGACTTAATATTATACCCATAAATTATTGCATCTCTCAGCCCTTGTCAAAGAATCTTCTTCTTCTAGTAAATGACTCCCATCACAGAGAACCACAACTGGTTAATGTGCAGAGAATAAAAGACGATGGAGTACTCAACCCTAAATTACATCCCTCACCACAGGCTCAGGAAGCTTAGTGGAAGGGAGAGCAGAAAGACTGTAAGAGACAGAGTGGTGGGCACAATAGGTCAGTTTTCACGTATGAATTCACAGAGACTGTGACTTTGACTTAATGCACATGGCCTGTACAAACTCAAGACAGACAAAATATGAGGATGGAGAGAATGGGCATGGGCACTAACTCCCACCCATATCTGAAGAGCCATTGGCAACTGGTAACTGTTAGGGGAGAGAGAGAGAGAGAGAGAGAGAGAGAGAGAGAGAGAGAGAGAGAATAATTTGTGTGTGTGTGACCCATGGTAGATTCACCACATTCAAGGACAGGCCCCATACATAAGAATATTTGGTCAGTAGAAATCAGATATGGATGAGGACAAGTGTGTGTGTGTGTGTGTGTGTGTGTGTGTGTGTGTGTGTGTGTGTGTGTGTGTAAAAGAGAGAGAGACAGAAAGAGAGAAAAACAGAGAAGAGAGAACATTAAGCTGGTTGGGTAGGAAGGTGGGGTGGATCTGGGAGGGTAGGGTAGATGAATATAATCAAAATATTTTGTATGAAATTATCAAAGATTTAATAAAATAATATTTTAAGACATCTATAAGGTTTTTTCTTTTGTTGATAGAAATGATGGAACAGCTATGAGAGAGGCTCTTCATACTTCTAAGTTTGGGGATTCAAGCATAAAGGTAGCTTGGCACACTCACTAACTTTCATGGTTTTCAAACAAATTATCACTAATGAAAAGTCTCAAAATTGGTTAAAAGGTTAGGAGTTCTACAACGTAGAATGATTGTTGAGATACCATAGCCTATCTTGCTTAGTTGGTGCCTTTAAATTATATTTCCTTAAGACAATACTTTGTCTTTTCCTTACCCCACTTTCTAGTGTGCTCTCTGGAAAAATGGCTATCATACACAGATGGTGAATATTAAGGTGGAATTTGATTTCCAATCATGTGAATTTGAAGCTATTGAAGTTTCTCAACTCTTTGTTATGATCTGATGACAAATCTGCTCATATCAGAGTATCTGAGAAGTTTCTTTTGAAGCTTCATTGATGAGGATGAAGAAAGAGGTCAGACCTTGTCATTGTCACTGGCCTTCACAAAGCCAACATGAGCTGTGGAAGATGAATAAAGCTTTCAAATGTTTCCTTGTTAGAACATGACACAATGGAGTGCTAACAGAGAGAGAAGGGGATGAGGTAGCAATGGCCAGATCTCCAGCAGAGGTTCTTGGGAAGAGACTGCTTTTTTTTAAAGACTCATGAGGCACTTTATGACAGATATTTTGTATGCTTTGATGAATCAAACTGGAAATTTGAATGAAACAAGCATACTAAGGAACAAACTGTGTTTGGCAAGAAGAGAGATATCTGAATGAAAAAATTGAGTGTCCCTAGATATTTGGGAGGAGGAAGTCAGAATGAGCCAGAAATCTTCTACATATAATTGACTCCCTTGTGATACCACTTCCATTCCACTGTTCCCAAAAGGCGTTTGACATAAAATATCTCATTGACAAAAGACACATGTGTCTTAGACATGGTAATAGCAGGCCTTTATCTGAAATGGTCCACCTTAATTTTCTCCCCTTTTCCACAAATTATTTGGCAGTTTTACACATGCCAGAAAAAGAATAAATAGTGATCTATTCCCCTATTTACACGAATTTCATGTGATTTTAACAATTTGATTACATTTCTGACAGCTATGCATTTTTGTTCATGGACTTTTTTGTTTACTGGCTCTTGGGGATATCAGAAGTGTATCATGGAACCTGGTAGGGGCATGTCGACATCCTACTTCTGACACGGTAAGTCACAATTGGATTATGTTCTGGAGGTCAGGCTTTCAGACCACAGTACCAAACACAAGAGCAGTTTTCCAGGAGCTGAATCAATGGGAGACATGGCAAAGAAGATGAATCTAAGAGACATTTTTGTGGTTCTTTTAAGGATATAGAAAGTCATGAAGTATAAACAAGCCTCAGAGGGATTCCCTCATTTTCTCAGCTGCAGAAACATTCTGCCTCATTTTTGTACTCTGCCCAAGAAGATCCTGGGTGAGAATGCCCATGGCAGGCTCCTGGTCCAGCTACCTACGTCCCCATTCGCCATGGAAAGAATGGATGCACTCTGCATTCCCACAGCCCGTGGGACAGTTCCTTCCAGCTTCCCAGCAATGTTCTTGGACTGCACCAGCAGTTCCTGGCTCTAACTCAGGCCAAGTGCCTAGATGGGCCAACACACAGCTAGGGATGCCAGACCTGGCATGTGGGAGCATCTGCCTGGGGCCATGGGCTATCCTCAAGAAAACAGTTTATGAGACCCTGGAGCCATAGAACTAGCTAAGAAGTAGCCAGTAGGTTTCTATAATTATACTGGGTTTTTAAATGGTGCAAATTCTACAAACATTTATATAGAAAGTGTTGCTTGCAAAGTTGAAAATGGATTGAAGCCTTCATATGCACCTGCTATTTTATATTCAGCATCCCTTTTTGGAATATCTTAATTCCTTCCTTTGATCTTAAAAGCAACCATTTTAAAAAACATTCCCAATGCAATAAAATCCACCTTTAAAAAGTTGATATATGCATCTTCCATGCAGGTAGGTGAGTAGAAGGCTATGAAGTTGTAGCCCTCACACCTTATCTATCAGCAATTCTATTGCTCAGTTTGTCATCTTCTGGGACTATCTGTAGATCCCTTAACTTCTCAAAGAAACTCACTTGAAAATTATGGCTTAAGGAGCTTTAAAAAACAAATTAAATTTGTCCTAAAATCTAGTTTTCAAATGATCACTTTTGGGGCAGGAAAAATATTTAAACAATTCTGCACACAATTGCTTTTAGAAATGTAAGGATTTTTTGACTAGAGTATAAGCAAAGCACTTCTTAAGCATAGGAAATGAAGATACAGAGATGACACAATTCAGGCAGTAAAAAAGAACATATTATTGAGTGAATTTGGAGAAACCATTTGTACCTACATAAGTCTCTGCTGATTTGTAACTTTATAAAACGAAGGCTATAAAGCATAGTCTATCAGGTTGTTATTTTCATGTGAATACCTCTATATTTTACACTAAAATAAATTGAGCTCCAGAGTGGACAGTGGACATGAGGTGTTGATCCAGCTTCCAGTTTGCTTACTTACTCTCGAGCAGCGTTTCCCTAAATGAATGGGTATGAGGGGATTCAACAAAGAGATAAACACAGCAGTAACTTGGGGCAAAAGCAGAGATGATAGCAAGGCCTGAGATGTCTCATGCATCAGTAAAGACTAAAGGTGATAGGTCTTACATGATGGTGTATAAAGGGTTTAAAAATTGGAAGTCAAAACCTAGCAGAAATGACACTAAAATTAAATACATTATTTGATGTACAATGAGTTCCTGTTATAAAGGACACTATAATACACCTCCTAAATGCTTACTGTTAGCATACTACTGGAAACATATCTGGTCTTCCTAGAAAGATCAAGAAAGAGTAGCAAAGAAATCGCTCTCATCTCAGAAATGGAGAAACTGAGTCAGAATAAATCTGTCTCTCCTTCTCCTTTTTTTGTGGGGGGCAGGTAATGTGGAATGAACTCAGAGCCTTGAATATGCCAGGCAGATGTCTACCCGTGACCTGATGCCCAGCGTTATGTGTCGAGACACATGAGCTCAGCTGCCCAAGATCAGATAAAGTATGAATAGCAGGACTGGCACATCTCAGTAAGGGCTCCTGATCTTGAGTTTTGCATGTTGGATTTACACTGAGTTAGAACAAAGCGGATCTTCATTCTTGTTAAAGAAAGCTAGAGAAGAAAGAAAAGTGACATTTTAAAATCATTATTGAGAGTGTTGATGTTATTATTGGATAGTGTATTGATATATTTATGTGACTGTATGCGGAGGCCAGAAGCAAACACTGGATGTCTTCCTAGATCTCTCTGTACCTTGTAATTTTAAAGTGTATATGAATGATTTGCCTGCTGTATGTCAACCCACAGAGCCTAGAAGAGAATATTTGACACCATAGGAATTGAGTTACTGATGACTGCGAGCCAATATACAGTGTTAGGAATTGAACTGTGGTTCTCAGGAAGAACAAACAACCAGTGCTCTTAACCACTGAACCATCTGCTCGGCCATGCACCATATTTCTTAAGGCAGGATCTCATTGAACTTGTAGATCATTGATTCAAGAAGGCTCTATTGCCAGTGAGCTCCAGGGATCCACTTGCCTTTGCCTCACCAGCACTGGGATTGCAGATAAGGGATATGGTGTCTGGTTTGTTATATGGGTGATGCACACCCAAGCTTGGGTTTTCATACTTACATAACAAGAATTTTACCAATTGCCCCATGTCCTTAGTCCTCAAAGTGGCATTCGAATAATAGTTTCAAGATAAAATATAGCTGTTCTATTTTAGAATTTACATTAGAATTAGGAAGATGGACATGTAAAGAAGTAAACAGCGTGAAGGATGGTGGGTTCTATACCAGAGATATGTATAGAAACCTGTTTAGTTGATGCTACAACCATCAGTCTCCTCTTCTCCCCATCTCTTTCTCTTACACACACACACACACACACACACACACACACACACACACACACACCAACTCTGATAAGAAAAGCAAAGTTGAGAAAGCCTGAGTTATTAGCTCCTGGTCTTTCGACACTTAGAAAGAGTAAGAATTAAATTCTTGTCACAAATTCCAAACCTCCCATTCTCTGTACTTGACCAAGTGGCTCACAGGTTCTCTAAGAGTGTCTATAAGAATGCATGTGGAGGTGGTAGGAATACAACATCCAATCTACTGTAGTTATGTGGTATGATGTTTATCTAGAATCTTTCATCTTGGAGATGTAAAGTATTTTATAAACATGCTCTTATTATTTTCCCTCTTCCTTTCCTCTGCTCCACTCTAGTCCTTGGGAATCAAAGAATTTGCCAAGAACAGCCAAGGTCACAAGTGTGGACAGGTGTATCAGGGATGGTGGTTCCCCATATGTGGACACAGCTGTGTTTGGTGATAACAACAATAATCTCCTGCATTTGTATATCCCTTTGCTATTTACTAATCTCTTTCACGTCCAACTTTTGTTTGATTCCCAGACCCATCGTAGAAATAGGCAGAGAAAGCATCAACTTACAGAGGAAAACTTGATGCTCAGAGAGGTAACCTAATATGTTAAATCACATGGCATGTCATGAACCAGTGGAGAGTCCAACCCAGGTCAGCCGATTCATTCATATGAAAAACAGTGTTCTGTAGTAGCTGAAGCTGAGCTTTGACATCAGGCTGGCTCAAGTTTGAATGATGTAGTGATTCTGTTATGGACCAGTGTGCCTAGGGCAGAGGACTTCATCTCTGTGATTTCTCTCTTCTCTTCGAAAAATGTTGATATTCCCTCCATAGTAGTCCGTGAAGAATCCACACATGTGTTTTGTATAAATAATTTACAACAATGCTTAAGACATAGAGAGGGCTCCGTGAATACAGCACAAGTAAGATTCCCAACTGTAGTATCTTTCCACTGTGGCAAACACCTCTGGGAAGAAGGCTTAGAGCTTGGATGCACCTGAGAGGGTCTGTGTGGAGGCAGGTCAGGGGGCAGCCTTTTTTTAAGCTGCCACCCAGGCTGGGCTCTGGCACTGGATTCTCATCCCTGTAGGCATTGGCCTCTGTGTGGGGTGTATTCTCAGGCAGCCTGTTGGCAGCAGCTGTGGGGAGGCATGCACTCCTGACTCACCCCCGACCCCCCCTGATCTGCCCACCTGTCTCTAGTCTTGCCCCTGGCAGTCCCACTTTGCCTCTGAGAGGAGCAGCAAACCTGCGTCCTTAGGTGCTCCCCTCTGAGCTCCCCAACTACGGGATGCAGCCAACAAAAGCCAAAGAACTCTGTTTGTTTTCTAAGCCTGAGCCAGCAGTGATTCCCGTAAGGCACTGCCTGACTTAATGGGGCTGTGTTTGGGCCTCACCTCTACGCCAGGCCCTGGCAGAGTCAGGAGGCTGCTCTCTTGCCTGGCTCCACTGGAGGCCCTGGCATTTGCTTAAGGTGATTCAAGCCTGGGGCCAAGGGGCCAGAGATGGCAAGAGGAGTGGAGCTAGTTCTGTCCTCACTGACTCATTCCGAGTATGTCCTGTTACCAGCTTTGGACCTCAGCGCTCTTGTCTTTTTGCCTCTTAACAAAAGGCAGCTGTCTCTGAAGTGATGCTTCCTCACCCTGGTGGCACAGGATCATCAGTTGAGAGAGCTTTTAAAATCATTACAGCCTAGGACACTCTTTGATAAGTTCTCATGAAATTAGTCTCATATGGTGTGTTGGGGGAGTCTAGGCAATGTAACATTTTTAGAGGGTTTTTAGTAGATAGATATATGCTGAGATCCCTAAGAACTATCTCATTTAAAGAATCCATGTAAAAAATGCACAGCTGAAACAGGTGATTCCGGGAGAAGTGCTGCTGGGCCTTTGTCTCTAAAGCACCTTCTAATCACACTGTTTTTCTGGAGAGTTGGAGGAAGCGAGTCTGAAAGCACATAGAAAGCCACTGGTGTACAGTGTAAGCCTGGGTCTCCTGAATCCCAGCACAAACCAGAAAACATAGGGAGAAGAGGGGAGTGAAGGAAAAAAGGAAAAGCAGAGGAGAACAAACCAATGGGGGCCAAGCAGAAAAAAGCAAAAGAAAATGGGAGGTAGGGACAGGGAGGGTAGGGGACAGGAGGAAGAAAAAGAGGAATAGAAGTCAGGACAGGGACATAACAGCTCAGATCATTCCCAGTGAGACAGGGCAGCACTGAGCAACACTTGGCTCTACAGACCGTTTTCAGCAAATGAAAGCAAGAGAGAACGTCCATCCCAACTGGGGCCCCAAGCTTGGGGCTGGAGCCTGCGCAGGGGCAGTCTGACTCACAGCTGCTGCTGCCTCACCCCATGTCCAGCTTCTTGCTCAATCCAGGCAGCAGGAGGGAGGGATGCCCTTTTTCAAGATGACTCCTGCAGTGAGGGAGGGCCCTGTAACTTTTCCAAAGGAGTCTGTTTCAGAGTAGGAAGAAGACCAGGGGACCCCATAATCCTGCCATGGCAGATAACTGAGCTGTTCATAAAGAAGCCTGTTCTTGTGGGCCTCCAGACCTCTATTTGAAGCCCATTTCTATCTAAGTCTCCTCCCCAGGAGAACTTTGCTAATGACATTCAAAGCTTGCTGTGCTATCTCTGTTGTAATTATTAACATTATTTTTCACACCACCTATAAGATCCTGTTCTTGTCCAATTGTGAATAGAGGCTTCCTACCTTCTACTTTTGTTTATGATATGGCTAATTACCCATATCAATGCAAATGCAATGATAGGTCTCTCTCTTTCTCTCTCACACACCACACACACACACACACACACACACACACACACACACACACACACACACACACACGGAATATTCTTATTTTAATTCCATTCCTACTAATTAGCTTCCTCAGACCACAGAAGGCTGAATCTTCCCTCCTCTTCTACCTCACCTTCTTCCTCCTCTGTCTGACCTGCTCCTCCTCTCCCTCCTATAATCCTCACTGTGTCCCCTGAGATACTTGCTACTGAAATCACAGAAATGGAAGGTTGCTAAGTGACCAGATAATGTCTCAGACCTAGATTTCTGCCCAGGTCCCACCACTTGGAATCCATTTGCATGGGGGCACCCTCATCCACAGGGCAAAGTTGTCAACTTTTTATTGCCTATGGTAGTCATGGCTCTCAACAGACATAAAGAACGACTTGTTGGGAGTATTGGGAAGGTGAGGTTTGCATTTTCTGCCTTCCACGGCTTGAAAACAATGACCTGTTTAGCTTTTGGCCTGCAGAGGTCGTCAAAACTATGACTTATAGTATTCAATGGAAGCTCTTTCACTCTCTAAAAGTGGCGATGCAATGGATGAGGAGGTGGCAGAGAAAAGGCCAGGAATGAATCCTGAAATGCTGGAAGGCAAAGATGCTGGCTGACCTTTCATTGAAGAGAAGAAGCCTGGCAGATCTGAAATAGCTTTCTTACTTGTGACCTTTTTCCCTCCACCTAAGAACTCTAAGAGCTAGTCAGGAATTCTTGCCCTTGACAAATGAAGTTCCTGCCCACTGGAAGGTAAAGTAGGCTGGGACTCAAGCTGTCTGGACCTCCAAGGTCCTTCTATAAGGTCCTTCTGCTCGCCATGAAAAGAAGAAACCCCAGACTCCATATGAATAGTTAAAACTCTTACCGTACAATGAGGAAAGGTGCTTACTGTGATTCGAGACAGACAATCAAGGTGTCCAGTGAAACAATCTTTCTGCTTTTTACATGAAACAACATGGATCATGGAGCCAGGAGGAGTAGAAACTCAAAATTATGAGGGACTTGACAAAAACATATATTTTGTTTCAGTGTTTTAAGAAGAATCTCATTCCAGGCAGGGTTCCAATGCTATGTACCTAAGAATCACCCTGGGGCCAGCTATAGTGGTCCATGCCTTGAACAGCCGTTTGCCAGTCTGAAGGAAGACTGCCAGTTTGAAGCTAGTCTGGGCTACTTAGTAAGTACTACTTAAGTTTTTGTTGAAAAAAACAGTGTGTGTGTGTGTGTGTGTGTGTATCTCTGTGTTTGTGTGTGCATTATTAACATGCTTTCCATGGTGATGTAGATTTAAATGGACCACACACTACAGAACATGGTGGCATAGTTGACCTAAATCAGCTTTTTCTCATCCCAATCTTGTATACCCCCTTAAACTCATCTTTTACTGAAAACACAGGATGGAAAAAAAATAAGTATACCTCTCCCCTTTCCTCTACCACTACCCATAATTTCCACTTAATGTTTCATATAGGTCTTTGATTAGGGGAAGAATGGATTTTGCCTTCCATAAGACTAGCCATTGTCTATGAGCTCCATATCTTTGAAGTCTTCACTCTTCATGACTTTTTTGTGGACTTATTACTTTCAGCCATGCTATCTCTTTGCCTCTGGAATTTCTTCCTCTATAATCTTTTTAATTTGGGGAATGTCCAAGAATCCATGGTTCACCCTCTGTCCATTCTAGTTTCTCTTGCAGCAGCCTCTACATGCACATACATTCATCAACAACGTTCTAAGGATTCTACTTCTCATCCCTTGCCTCATCCCCACTCTGGCCATTCTACTTTACTCCTCACTCTCCACGGAGGCCTATTGTAGCCTACTGGGACAAGACATCAGAAAATGAGAAA
Source organism: Ondatra zibethicus (assembly GCA_004026605.1). Taxonomy (NCBI): domain Eukaryota; kingdom Metazoa; phylum Chordata; class Mammalia; order Rodentia; family Cricetidae; genus Ondatra; species Ondatra zibethicus. Next base: position 18,396 of record PVIU01015439.1, read on the forward strand.
GAAATTAGACTAGCCTGTGGGGGCCAGGAGTTTCTTGTTTCAGGTTCTAAAAAAATGGGGAGAGATATTACAAATTAGAATGAGGCAGAAGAAAGTAGATGATGTTCTAATTAAGTTTGTTACTTTGCCCATAAAGATGTGTCCAACTGATTCTCAAATAGTCTGTCATGTATATGCATGACTACATTCCTCTGTACATGCTATACATTTATGAATTAATATGCAAACATGTGGCTCAAGCATATATATATATATATATACATATATAAAGATAACTAAGGACATATTATAGATAATATACACCATTGTAATTTCAAAGAAACAAAAGCATCCATTTAGGCTTTCCTTACTTTTCCTAGTAGCTCACAGAAGCCCAAGTTGACACAATGTACTCTCTTGGAACCAATGATTCTAAGATTATTCCAACAAGGGATATGTAATCACATAAATGAAAAAGACGATTGTGTTCACTTGCCTCAAAGTTCTCATCTAAGTAGTCATTCTTATTAAGAAAATGATATTTTGCTTGTATTTTCTTTTGGGAAACTGGTATGACTATGCGTAAAGGCAATGAGTATTTCCCAAACTATTTTATTTAAACAGAAATCACTTTTCTATAAAGAATCTCTCTCCCAAGAGAGTCCAGAAAATACAGGAGAAAGGCTTGAGTGTAGCAGGAAGCGGCACAAGTACCTATTATGCAAGATGAATTTGTCTTTTGTGTGACTCCTTTCTCACCCCAGAGCATCTTAGCACTTAATAGCATAGCTCTGAAAAACAGTGCAGTCTGGTTTATCACTGTGAGAAACAGAAAGGGAGACTAACTAAGGTTGACGATCAAGTCACTGAAGAGCTGGGGTTGATCCCTTGATCCCTGACTCTCATTCCTGTTCCATCAGCAAGGCAACTCTCTGATGTGTACTCATATTAAACCCAGCTCAAAAGCCATTGGAAAAATTAAGATCTTAAGATCTGGTATCCTGGAATTAGGTGTTACTTGGGATCAGATTTGGGTCCAGTCACTCCCATCTAAGCTTTCATAAGTATGGTCACTGAGTATTTGGTAGAATATCACAGTGTTCTTTGTAAATCTATGACATTATTATTGTCATGAAGAAAATGAGGAAGGCCACCAGAGTGAGTGTGGTCGTTTGGAAGAAAATGGCATCCATAGGGAGTGGCACTATTAGGAGGTATGACTTTATTGGAGTAGGTATGGTCTTGTTAGAGGAAGTGTGTCACTGTGGGGTGGCTTTTGAGGTCTCCTATGCTCAAGTAATGCCCACTAACACAGTTCACTTCCTGTTGCCTGTGGATCAAGAGGCGGAACTTTCAGCTCCTTCTCCAGCCCCATGTCTGCCTGCATGTCACCATGTCCTGCCATGATGATAATGGGCTGAACCTCTGTAAGCCACCCCAATTCAATGTTTTTCTTTGTAAGAGTTGTCCTGGTCATGGTGTCTCTTCACAGCAATAGGAACCCTAACTAAAACACTGGGGCAATGGGACGCAGCACAGAGGAGATTCAGCAACATCTGATATCAAAGAACAGGGCCAAGTAGGACAGACAGAACAAAAGGCTTCTTCTGGTGAGGGTTTTTAGGAGCTATCTAAGCCAGGTTCAAGCAAAAGTATATCTTTAAAGAAACCTTTAAAAGTCTCTCTCTCTCTCTCTCTGTCTCTCTCTCTTTCTCTGGCTTCAGGGAGGTTCTGTGTGTAAGAACACCTAATTCCAGTTCATGTGCAAGCATGCCAACAAAGAGGCCAGAAAGTCTACCTGTGACTCTAAAACAAGACTGATCAATAACCAGTCTGACCTCACTTCATTTTAGTTCCAAAATTAAAAATAAATAAAAAGGCGCAACTTTATAGATGCTTATGGGATACACTTCAAAGTGGCCCTGAGTGAGGGATGGTGTCTAGGGAGCACTAAAATGGTGGGTAGAGACTCTTTTCCTTCCCTTTGGCCCTCAACTCCCAACCATTATCCTTATTTTGTATATTATATGCAGCAGTCAAATGTCCGAACTATGTAATGAAGCATAAAACATGTAAGAGAAGCAGACCGCCGGGCGGTGGTGGTGCACACCTTTAATCCCAGCACTCGGGAGTCAGAGGCAGGTGGATCTCTGTGAGTTCAAGGCCAGCCTGGTCTACAAGACCTAGTTCCAGGATAGGCTCTAAAACTACAGCGAAACCCTGTCTCGAAAAACCAAGAGAGAGAGAGAGAGAGAGAGAGAGAGAGAGAGAGAAGCATACCATACACAGACTGCTCCTAAGCATATAGCTTGGAACTGCACTGAGGGGAGGAGTGATGTTTTGGAGTCAGAAAGTTTTAAGCTGAGCCCAAGGCAATGATTTGCTCCATTCTTGGTTCAGGCTGTGGTGACATGGGCAAAATATTACCAGGGTGTCTGTTTCAATGGAAAGACCTAGCAAAGTACAGGGCAGGCCAACAGTTGTTTCACTGGACACTGGCACAGAGTAGGTCCTCACATATATCCCAACACACACCAAGTTGTCTCTTTGTAGGATGCATTCACCTTGAAGGAGTGGAGTCTCAAATGTAAGGGTTATGACAAGGGGTAAAAAAGCTTTTCTGATACATGATAAGATCTAGATAATTTTGCCTTGATTTGAATACTATAACAATACATACATATATGCAAATGTTATGTTATACCTCATTAATATCTATGAATATGTTCCTGTGTATTAGCTGAAAAAAATGATGGTAAGAAAGTCTCTGGTTTGGAAGCTTCCAGAGGTAACACTGTCTGTAGAGAATGTTATAAAATTGTTTTGTTTATGCTGTATTGATTTTTAGAGTTATTTTATATTTATGGCAAGTAATCCTGGCTTCCCACTTACCGGTAGTGATACAAATTTCCATTTTGAAATAATTGATTTTAACCAAAAATAAAAAATAGAGGAATAAAGAAATGAGTCAGTTTTAAAAACACATGAGGTTATTATTCCAAGTATAGCAAAGATGTGAAGGAGATGCTAAAAGGGTGGGGAAGAGAAGTCACATCTGATGGTTCCTAGGATCCTTCAAGGGGAAAAAATATGAACTGGATTCTGTGAACCCCAAAACTGCCACCCAAAACATCCCAGTGGGGATCATAAGAATTTTGTTTCTGGAAAAGCAAATTTGACTGAAGTGATACCAGACACTCTGGAGCAGGTATGGTCTTCATCTTGTGTGTCTGTGAGGGAAGCTAGCAGGCCTGCAGATGCGCCAGAGAGAGCCAGGGCTTCAAACTGCAGAGGCCTAGAAAACAGCCCACAGCTGCCCAGAGCCACCCCAGCAAGAGGCCCTGGGATTGTTCTGAGCTTCCCCAGTTGGAGCCTCTCTGCTCACTGGCCAAGACGAGAGGCAAGGCCAGCTGCACAGACTGGCCTTCTAGTGCAGGCTTGGGATTGCTGAGCCAGTGTGAGTCAGGGACCCATATGTGGGCCCCTTCTCCTGCACTGCCCCCATTCTGAGCTTGAAATACAGCAAAGCATGAGGGTGAAACCAGGACAAACCCAGACTGCAGAAAAAGGGTTTAAGTCGCATTGGGATGTACGTCCCCCTTCCCACCCACTTCACGTTACCTTCATGCCCACCCCATTCAATTGTCCCCAGGACATCACAGCTCACAGGAGACCTAGCCTGCATCTGATCCCTGAAAATGCTACTGGAGAGTGCTCTGAAGTCAGAAGAGAGAGCTGAGGGAGGAAGAAGAGGAAGAGGAGTACTCTGTGTGGGGAGAGGAAGAAAGGAGTCTGGGTTTCTCTGCATATTTAGTGCTTGCTGAACAACAAATGGAGTCGGCTGATTTATAAAGAGAACAAAAAAGAGGGGAGAAAATCACAGCCCCATGAGTCACAGCTGAGGCTGTGGGAAGAGGAGAGGCCTTAGCGCGCAGGGGCATGGGAAAAATGGAGTCATCTAAATTCATGTGCTGCTTGTTCTGAGATACTTATATTTTAGTCAGTGCCATACCTCATTATTTGGATGCACCATAAACTCGGATGACCAAACCAGACTGGGCACAAGGGATCCTTACACTCATATCCAACCATCTGTCCAGCACCCCTGTCTTCCACTCCTGCTATGTGCATAGAGCTTTGGACCGAGGCTACAATGGGGAACGTCATAGACATCTTCCCACATCACCGTGTCCTGAAGTTTCTGATGGACTTATGTTACAAGGAGAGAGGGTCCCTTTGTTTGTCCCAGCCACCTGGCTAGCTTACACCCGAAATAATCACACAGAAACTGTATTCATTTAAAGACTGCCTGGTCCATTAGCTCTAGCTTCTTATTGGCTAATTCTTACATCTTAATTTAACCCATTTCTATTAATCTGTGTATTGCCACATGACTGTGGTTTACCGACAAGATTCTAACCAGCGTCCCTCTCAGTCAGGAGATCCATGGCATCTGGCACTCTGCCCTTCTTCCCAGCATTCAGTTCTATCAACTCCACCTACCTAAGTTCTGCCTTATCAGGTCCAAAGCAGTTTCTTTATTCATTAGCCAATGAAAGCAACATATAAACAGAAGGAACTCCTACAGACTTAGAGTCAAGTCTCCATACCCCTCCTCATCTTTCTCAATGGTGACCACAGTGTGTTGGAGAATAGAGAATAGAGGTACATATCTATGATTTTTAAATACAGATTCTTTTCAAAAGCACCCAGAGGTCACTGAGATAAAAGCTTCAACTATACCCATAAGGGACTTGCTACTATTACTACTATTGTTGTGGTTGTTAGTACACTGAGCCTTTCTAATGTACAAAGGACTCTGAAAACAAAGGGATAAAGTTGACGATAACTCAACTAATTGATAAAAAAATATTCTTTCAACCTGGCTTTCAAAAACACAATTCAGGTGTCCTAGTATTTGGTACAAAATGTCTCTAAGTATAATGCAGTCACTGCATCATAACCAAACCTATCTCAGACCACACCCACAAGTAAAATGAATTTTTGTTCATGCTTTTGTCTTATTTTCCTCTCTTTTTTGCTTGTGCTACTGTCTGTTTTGTTTGAAGCAGTATCTCTCTATGTAACTCAGGCTGATCTGAAATTCAAAATCTCTCTGACTCAGCATCCTGCATGCTGGCATCACAGACAGGTGTCCTAATCATTGTACTGAGCATCTTCTACACATTTTAAGCCATTTATTTTTCTGTAAACATCTGCAAAGTTGATGCTATTAGCACATGTACACATGCTACACACTGTATCCATTGCTTGAATCCTTCAGATAAAAACACTGGTTATATTAGTAGCTTCCAGCTTACTAATCAAGTCTGTGATACTTTATATTCCTCACTGTCTCTGGTTCACTTTCTATGTCTTCAGATTAAACATGGCTGGGTTTTTACATTGCAGGGAAAGGGATAAAAATGTGATGGTTTGAGGTCATGAGACCTGCTGCGGGAGCTCCTTCTGCTCCTTCTGCCAATAGCCTTTAAGATACCAGCCCACTTGGGTGTGGTCTACTTGGCTTGAAAAAGCAGTGGTAGCTGTGCACACTCTGTCTTGCTTCAGAATCTGCTTCCGGCTACCAGATTCTTTTCCTGGCTGTGCAGGAGGGCTGTTGTCTAGGACGGTGATCTGTAAGTTTTCCTCTTTAAATAAATAACCCTTTTATTAATCATAATTCCAGACTCGTGTGGGATTGTTTTATGACTTAGTCCTTTAAGACCAGTGAGTAGTTGAGTTAGAATTACCTCCTCCTCTGTGTTCCATGAAAACAGATGGAAGAACATACCTTTGTATGCCAACTATGGTTACAGACAATGATCTGGTCTTGACTGGGCTCAGTAGGTTCAAGCAGCCCAGTGGCATTGGACTGAGAAAGTCTTGTCTTTCCTTAAAGACTTAGCTGGTGTATCAGACAAGTTTTTCACCACTCTGTCCTACTCTGCCAGGGAGGCCAGAAGACATGGCAAATCCCAGGCCAGCCTGTCTTCTATGCGGCACCTGATGTCTCAGTACAAAGAAAAGAATTGGGGTTTAAAGACAAGATATGAATCATGATGACTTGAGTTTGTCTGAGTCGCAGTTTCTCCAGATGTAAAAATATGGTAACACTAACTATTACATGAGATGAATGTGAGGATAAGGGAAATTATGTGAAACTGCCTGATATCTGTGCTAAATGTTTAATAAATGATTGTTACAATTAATTCAATGAGTATTTACTGTTTCTCACTTTCTGGTCACTCTTGTTGTAGTTTAGAAAGTGCTAGTCAGCTGTTCAAGTAGTTGCCCTTTGGTGGTTATGATCTGGGAATAAAGGAAGGTATCTGTACACCATCCTATCTTATACTCTCTATTGTCAGCCAGTGACAAAGGAACTTGCCTTCTGTGTGAGGCACAAGTCCTGCATGGCTGTAGGAGACCTCCCCTCCTCTTCTCTCTAGTGCTAAATGTTGCAGGCAGTGGAGCTTTGCAAACTCTTCTCTGGGACCCTTTCTGTACTGTAAGTCTTGATCTCTAACCTTAGTCCACCCCATAGGCCAGTTAGACAGCTGAGCATGTGGCTATCTCATCAGGGCTGATGGACAAGGGAGTCACCTGGGAGAGGAAATTCAAGGAGCACATACATACAAGAAACACTGAATAGAGCCCCACACGCTCCTCAGCCGTGTTGCTGGTGCTGAGCATGTTGTCTAGGTTCATTCATAATTTAGGTGTCAGCAAATCCCAATCTGAATGGTATGGTTTATGGGGGGATTTCTCTACTTAATCCCACTTACTGTGCTGCAGATATATAACTGGAGGAGTTATAAGTTTGGTTATTACAGTGCAATGAAAATACTACAGAAAAGAACATATGATTGAGCCTTTATAAAAACTCCAAATGAAATTTGTAGCTCCAAGTTCATCTATACCACCTCAGAGATTTATAGCTAATATAACAGAATCCAGATTTGAACCTCAGCAATCTGATTCAAGACCCTGAATCCTTCATATCTATATAATTCTACTTCTTTCTCCCTAAATTATGACCATGAACTGAGTGATTTATTCTTTTTAACTCATACTTATAAAAGGAGGGGTTACTATTACCTTTCCTGTATCATTGATAAAGAAACAATAGCTTGAGTTGGAGAGATGACTCAGTACTTAAGGGCACTTTCTGATTTTCCAGAGGACCTAAGTTCAGTCCCTGTGTCAGGTGATTCACAACTGCCTGTAACTCAAGCTGTAAGGATCTGACTTCTTCTTCCAAGTCCATGATTACACACACACACACACACACACACACACAGAGAGAGAGAGAGAGAGAGAGAGAGAGAGAGAGAGAGAGAGAGAGAGAAATAAAATTAAAACAAATCTTAAGAAAAGAAACAACCACCTGAAGCTCTACATGCTCCCGGAAGTCCCCATGGCAGGACTGAGGAGTCAGAAGGGACAGGTCTAACGGTTTAAATTATAGCTGTGGTTCTATGCTGCCATAGCCTACTGAGGACCAAAATACACTGCAATAACTCATAACTTGCGCATTTCTATGTCATGTATGCATCCCCTTGATTGATTCCATATATATAGGCAGACCACTGATATTTGTAAAATAATATTTCACCACACACACTAAATCTTTCCATAAATGCTTATGGAGTAGCTTATGGCATACTTTCGCCCCGACGACGAGGAAACACAACCATCCCAAGTTAAAATAAACCCCAAAGGCTTCCAGGAGACCCTAGGAGCTGTGTCTCTTCCTCCTCACAGTTTATCCTTTTGCAGCAACCACCAGTCCTCATGCCAGGTGCAATCTAGCCTTGATTTCTCACTACTTGAGTGTTCTTATTTTCAGAATTGTTTCTCATAAGCATTTCTTAGTTTTCTAATTCAAATGATGTGTTGATGTGTTTGTCTCACACACTGGACTGTAAGTGTTTGGTGGCCAGGGATATGCCTTTCCTTATTGATGGATGTACCTCCAACCTTTGACAAAAACCCTTTGACCCAGGAGGCATCCAATATATATTCCCCAAATCTTCAAAGGGGTAAGTGATTCAAGTATTACTATTCAAATCTGGAAGGGGGCATAGAGAAAAGACAGAAAGCTTATCAGAGGTTGTGAAAGTGATGTGCTTGAACTATAGCATCATGACCTGTGAACAACAGTCAAAAGAGCAGGGAAGGACATCAGGGCGTGGGGACCAAAGTGTGCATGTTATTATGTTGTGGAGTGAGCATGGAGCTGACTACCTGAACCAATGGGGGTTGGTAAATGAAGCTGAGGAGTTTATGGGATGAAAATGTGCAGTAGTCACATATGTTGAAAATTAGCATCCTTTGTAAACACAAATGCTATGCTTCAAGCTTGCCTCATGATCATAAATCTTCCAATGTTCTTGCCCTAATTCCTTAATGCCCAAATCTCGTAAGAAGGAATGCATCATGGTGCCTTTGATAACTCTGTAGTATTTAGATGCCTTTCCATGCTGGAACAATGGCTAGAAATGATTCAGAGTTGTCTCTTCAATGTCTGTGATAGGGATCCTGGCAGAATCTTAAGAGATGCCTACTGAAAGGAACAAAACTTGAGCAAAATTATGTATATATGTGAGTATATATGTATGTGTGCATGTGTGTATTCTTGTAAATATATTTGTGTATCACTCAGTGTGTATGTGTGCACATATGTGTTTGTATATGTATGTGCACCTATTTGTTTGTATGCTTGCATGTGCATGTATATGTGTATATTTGTGCACATGTCTATAAGGGCATACATATACATATATAGGCATATATGTCTATAATGGTAAAGATGTATATGTGCACTGTGTATCTCTGCAGCATGTACATGTGTGTATATGTGTGTATATGTGTACATGTGTAAGTATTTGTATTTATGTTTGTGTATCTGTGTGTATTTCTGTTTATGTTTGTGTACCTGTGTGTATGTGCATGCATGTATGTGTGTATGTATATGTGTATAAGTATATATATGTATGGATGTATATATGTGTGTGTATGTATTTGTGTGCATGTCTGTATATGTATGTATATTTGTGTCTGCATTAAGATGAAGCCTCTTGTGCTTTTCTCCCTAAGCTGCAAGGTATCACCATCTTCCTACTTCTAAAAGTTTATCTTCATCACCAAATTTCAGGTTGGAAAAAGTCAATCCAAAGTTATGAGACAAAGGAGATCACCAAAGAGAAAACTCAGAAATAGAAAATGACCTTGAGAAAGACAAATGAAAGACTGAGTGAAACAAAAATCCTTTGTGGAAACCTGGAAGGGGCCTGTTGGCACATCCCATCAGCCCTGGGGAGAGGAGATAAAAATCCCATCCTTATGGGTATCAAGCTGCACTTACTACATACCATTGCTAATTTAATTTATACCACATGAACTGACCTGCCAAGCTTTTATTGTTTAGACTAATTGAGGAAAGGGTACAAATCAAAAAGCCATGCCCTTGTCAGCCACAGTCTGGGGTCGGAGGTGCCCTCTCTTCATCCTCTTGTCACCCACAAGCTAGGGTCAGAGGCGTCTCCTCTCTACTCCCTTGATTTCTTCCCAACTCTCATAACCATGGCTCTTTATGTTTCCTTAAGCGTTCCCTGCTGTCTAGGAAAATTTTAAAGTCTGAGATCATTTCTCCTTAGGAGGTAAGCAGGATGTAGAAACAGACCAAGATGGCTGCCCTGGACTATAAAGTTAGAGGTATTGGGTTGGCTAAGGGTAAACCAAAGATTCTGGACAAGAGGAGAATCATCAAAACCATTCAACTTAGTCTTAAAAACTGATGTTTTGCACGCTTCTCCCTAAGAAAAAATGTACCTAGGTCAAATACCCCTCTCTTTGAGATTCACAGTGATCATTAGCAAAGATTTCTGAAGTCAATGCATGTAAATTCTGGTTATATTTGCTGAACAATTGCTTAAACTGATTCATTTGAGAGCTCTTTTATTTATGTACTATGTATGACACATGTGTTGGTCTCTCATGAGACCAATATTCTCCTCCACAAATCCTGACGGTCAACTCAAGAATGCTGAGTAGCGTCTACATAAGCAAAGCTTTTGTGTGACCTTTCAGGATGAACAGAGGATGAGGAGGCATGGGTTAGGCAGAAGAGAGAGTGAAGCTTCAGAAGTCTCATGTGTCCACTTAATACTGCACCCCGTAAAGAACCACACAGTGATGACTCTGAGCCACACAGCGTTTTTTTTGTGTTAAAGTACACAAAGGACCAAGAGATGCAGGAACAATGCTTCAAGGCAAACAAATACTTGTGAAGGACTCTTCTGCCCAGGATGGTCAAGGAAAGTATGTAGAGCCCGAAAGTTAAAAATTTCCCAGTCAAAACAGAAAGAGGGGCATGAACCCTGCTACTCCTATTCTCCTTCAAAAATACTACACATGATCCAATTTCAGGGCATCTGCGTGTGCTCTTCTCCTTGCCTGGGGTGCTCGTCTTCCTCCTTGTCCCACAGTCGCCCTGTTCTAACTACAGTATTTGAAATCAGGCAGCCTCTCTCTTCCTTCTTTTCCTGATTTTCTTTTTGTTTACCTACGCTATCAGTTGTCAAATATGAGAAATGACATTCACCTTCCCCAACACTGAGGAAATAGTGTCCTAGAGTTGTGACACATTGAGCATCATTCTCCCCAATGTTCCTCAATAAAGGAAAGAAGCTGTCTCTTTGATTCTCTCTTGTATACTAACCTGACATACACTAAGATTAAGAGGCTGTCTCTTTGATTCTCTCTTGCATACCACCCTAACTAGGGATCCAATAGTTCTTTATGCAGATATTCGTTGAATAAATGAATGAATGAATGAAAAGCATGGGAAAACATAAGGACAAGAATAAACAGATAAGAAAAAGATTTGTCATAAGTCCTTCACAAATCACATGGGCTTTAAGCAAAGGCAAGATTGACTTCAGGTACATTTTATAGATGGATAAACTAAAACTCAAACAGTTTAAGTGACTTAAAGTGATGCCAGCCCAAAATGCACAGAGAAGTCCACATTCAAACACAGCTATGACATCAATTATTGAAATTACTTGGTCTTTGTTAGCGTTTAGTGATCAGTTTGACTGCTTCTTCCTCACTGGCAGTGAGTGCCTTCTTCAACAGATCATGCAGTTTCTGAGGTGGCCGGAGTACAGGAAATTGATTAACTCCTACTCATGGGACTGATGAATAACAGTATTTTGGGCTAGGGATGACTCAGCAAACCAAAGCTGGGGAAAAGAGCCTGTCTGCTTTCCTAGCCCCACTCCTGCCCCAGCAACACCTTACTCATTCTCTGATGTCAGGCATTTTATCTACCCTCATGCCCAACCAATTAATAGATTACCCAATAAATGGGGGCATAACAAAGTCTAGTGCAAGGCCATCATCACTTCAGGTTTGGCCACATGATTGATTCAAACTGGCTGTGGTCCCTAGTCTGGGGTCACTCCTTGGCTGGGAATAAAGCCTGGAGTCTTTACCTCTTGTCTCCCTCCCAATCTTCTTTCCTTCCTTTGTTACTTCACCACCACAGTTTCATAGTTATGTATCCTTCTAGGTGGTTCTTCTTTCTTTCACTTTATTAGATTGATGTATAGTCTGTATTCATTCCTAGATGCAAACATAGATCCACTCACTTTCTTAAACATCCCTCGTGTAAGCAGGATATTGAGGGAGAAGTTATTTGATCATGCTAAAGTCGCTTATTAATCAGATTTGAAAGAGAAAGAAGTAGAAGATAGAAAGCTGACGGTGCCAGCTTCCAGTGTCTGGTACAATTAAATGCGCTCCCCTCAACATCAAAGTCCACGAGCTCAGGACACACAGGACAGAGCCCTACCTTGGTGAAGCTCACGACCTCAAAAACTTTTGCTTTCCATCTGAACTTAGTAATGCACAAACATGTGCATATGATATAAATGAAACATGTTCTGAAATCCTCCTTACCCTTGCTATAGACACAGTACAATAGATTACATTTTCAGAAAATGTAGATCACACCCCAGTAAACTGATTTCACAACCAGTTACTAAGCTATAACTTAAAGTTTGAAAACTGCCTGGGACTCGTCTAGATAGTCCTGGAGAAATGTATCTGGTTGCAAGCAAGGCTGAAGCTCAACACCCAGGGACCAACTTATGCTCCTCTGTCTTCCAAATCCAGCATCCATCTGCGCATGGAGGATGCATCTCCTAATTAATTTCTTTTCTGCCGATTGATATTACTTCCTGCCATTCACTGGAAGACTGGACAGGCCTCATTCTCCCAAAGTGGACTAAACTGTCTCTCTGACTTTCTGCTTCTAGAATATTCTCTAAATTGGAGTGATGCATCTTCTAGCATAGAAATTTCCAGGAATTCTGTAATACCCTTCACTTGGCTACAATATGTAAAATAAGTAGATGTATGAATTTCCTAGCCTTGGCTAGCCTTGCCTCTTCTCCAGGGCTATTTCTCACTAAATTTATTTTTGAGTCTTATTCTGAGTCAATGTATAGCCACTTGTAAGGCCTACAACTTTCCATCTTCATTTCTCCAGGCTTTTACATATTTTTCAGGCTGGAATTTCCATTTCACTTAATACTGAACTCATTCAAGGATTGATTCAATTCCTTGTTTTCCTAAGCAGTACCTCCTAGTCTAGCCACATATTTATCCTGTATGCTGCTCTGAATATGCCTATAACTCTTGGTTATCTCCTTGGTAGGGTGACTCTACACTTAAGAACTGTACATTTGATCATTTCTCTATCACCGGAACTCAGTGCACTATTCAGGATAGATAAGACACATCTTCTCCCACGTAGGTCTTTCCCCACAACAGTCCTTGTATGATTTTTTTAACTTGTCTCACAATCTCCTTTCCAACGGACCTAAGAGAACATTATATTCTCAGTATATTTTTGAAGAAACTGAGGCCCAGAGTAGTCGTGTGACTTACAAACAACTGGTGAGAGTGAGGTTCAGCAGAGTGCTGGCAGTGTTTAACTACTGACTCTCTGGGGGAAGAAAAGGTGCTGATTTGTAGCACTGGCTGACTTCCAGGGTGTAATTACCTCCACCCTGGGCAATTTCATACTACCAATGTGACTTCCTGAGCATGGAGTGGGGAGGGTGTGCACAGCAGTCCTTTGAAGTCAGACGAGTCGGCTGCAGCACATCTGTGTGAGGCTGTTGCCTCTGCTGACACATTTGACAGCCCTCCAGTCTGTTCCACTCCACTGTGCTCTGCCCAGAAGATGCCCTGTGCTCTGATGCTCTGCTGGAAACTCTGCACTCCAAACGGCAGTTCTCCAGCTCCTACAAATGCATACTCTGCTAGATGGCACGCAGTATCAGAAGGCCTAGACTATAAAAACAACCTTTCAATACTTTTATGGATGGGTCATGAGAAACAAGATCAGAAGAGAAAGCAGATGTCAGAAAGGAGACAAAGAGGTAATTTAAAAAAAAAAGAACCCTAAAATCAGGATAAGGACCGTGGTATAAGGACTGTAGGAAATCAAGGGAGGACAGGAAGGAGGAGCAGAGAAGGGTGAGATAGAGGGAAAGAGTAACCATAGTCATTAGTGATGGGAACACTACCTGCCAATCTCTGTGCCAAGCATTTTCTCATTTCAAATCACCTTTACCCCATTGCCAAGATCATTAGCATTGCAGATTCAGAACCAAGCATCAGAGAGATGTCTCCTTTAGTCATGACATAGGTCTCAAAGACAGCAACTTTACCTGCGCAGGGACTTTGAGTGGCGTGATCAATTCACTTTCATGATGTGATCAAGTAAATGCGATGGCGCTGAGAGAGGATTTCAAAGCGTACTGTTCTTGACCAAGACCTAAGTACCTTGCTCTACATGTCACTGAGAGTTTTGATTAATCTCCTAAACATGCGATATATGTTCTTTCATTTCTCCTTTCTAGATCTGGCCAGAAATGAGGAAATGCACCCTGACCTGGTCCATTTCAAAGATGGCAAACCCAGTGTATCCTCCCAGACTGGATAAGAATGCTGAGCATTTCAAGTCAGTCTTATTCTAGCAGCCTAACCTTGAATAAACTCACCACATAGAAGGAATGTTGGAGATGTTCACTAAAGACCAAGAAAAGCGAAGGAGAAAATTTAATGTATTTGAGAACAAAGGCAGCCATTAACCTTCCCATCCTGGGAATTTGAGACTGTAGCCAAATCTCAGCAGACAGCTCAGTATTGCCAGCATAAATACCTCTGCTAAATAAGAGACAGAGCAAACAGGGATATCTGAATGCTGGAGCCTCCTAGAGTTATCAGCTAGGCCCTCGCCCTCAACGACTTAGGTGGGTAGACTCTGGCAGCAGTAACCTCAACAACCCAAGCCTAACTCCTCTCCAACCCCCGAGCAGAAACTCAGCTCGGGCTCATCGCAGAGAAGCTTCAACTCTCTAGATGGAACAGAGGTTTCCACTATTGAGCTAAGAAAGACTTATGAAGCTGATGGTCAGAATGTCCACCTTCCCAAAGGAGCCTAGAAGGAACAATAGTTAGGCGAGCAGCTGAAAAAAGAAAATGAGGCCCAAGACAGAGTAAGGGCACGTTGTAGGATCTCACAAAGTTACTCCATGGGCCAAGAGACGTTTTTCTTGAATGATACCAGAGTGACAAGTGACAGGGCCAAGCCTAGGTCAGTAAGTAAAGGAGAGAAGTGGATGTGAGGCTCAGAGCTTGGGGTGTTATTGGCTCAGTGACTTTGATTAAGATACTCTTCTCTAGGCCAGTGACTTCTTTGCTGAAGCTCAGAGATGAGTACCTTGTTCTTTCTTTTCTCCACGGTGATCAAGGGAGCATGCGATGTTGGAGTCACATAGGCCTGGTTTGAACATCAGTGCTACCCCTGGCTATGCAGTTCAGGACATGTTGCTGAATGTCTCTGAGCCTGGATATGCTCAGGTTAAAGTCACAAACACAGTGCCTGCTTGATAAAGACATTGAATATAAACCTCGTATATAAACTTAGCAAGCTAACTATAGCATAATTCCTTGCATGATACTGTTTAATAAATGTTTTGCTATTGCTATTATGAAACACAGAAGCAGTAAATGAAGACAAGGCATTGGGCCTCAACATCCTCACTCTAAAACAATTAAACAACCTCAGAGTTTCCTCCCAACTCTACTACTACCTGAAAATACACCAGAGAAATATAGTAAAATAAAAAACAGATGTATAACCAGCGATCAAAGTTTGTCTCCACTATGCACCAACCTGCATCTGTGTTTACCAAGATATGTGTGCATGTGTGAAATTTTCTATGTTGGTGGAGTGTGCACATGAGTGCATATGCATGTGGAGGTATTGAACAATGTAGGTGCCTATCTTAAATACTCTCCACCTTTGTTTCTGGGGACAGGGTTTGACAATGACCCTAAAACTCACAGATTCAGCTAAGCTAGCTGGCCAATGAGCTTCAGGACTCTACCTGTCTCTGTTGCCCTATGCCACTCAAGGCTGGACATACAGGTACAGATACTGTCATGCCTTACTTTTTGGTAAGTTCTGGGGATATAAAGTCAAGTCCTCAAGTTTGCATTGCAAGAACTTTATCCACTGAAACTTCTCTGCCCTGCTGACTAAATTTACTGTCATAAATTCCTTCTTCCTGCCTATAGATGGCTAGAGAGAGTCGAGAAGCCAGAGATATGTTCCCAACACCCAACTCACACTGGAGACATCAAAATGACAACTAAAAAGCTGCACTATGTAGGGACAGAGAGCCCCTAACCAATAACATAAGAAATTTGCATGCCAGTACTTATGTTACATCCTGATGTCAGACCTACACCTGTGGGTCTGTGGTCCTTGGGAGGTCTGTGGCTTGGCCTGTCTTTATGAGGTTTCTCCTACAGGTGGGAAAGTTCAAAGTACTCCTTGGTGGAGTCTACCTTGGTGTCTCTTTACTTTGGATCACACCCATTTCTGAGGGTTCTTACTCAAGATTTACAAAGCTAATGGAAATAATTAATTATGCCCATGTTGCAAAAAGGCAAATGGCTGTTGAAATCTCGCTTTCTAACTCTGTCATCTGGGACAGATGACTTTATATCAGTAGTCTTGGCTTTCTCATCTGTAGTATGGTATTGGTAATCCTTTTTTGTACATTTATTTCATGAATATACTGTTTCCAAAAAAAATTATATATATCAGATTTTCAACTAATGTCCTCCTTCCTCATCAGTCTAAAAAGATCCAGATTCTTTGTACTTCTCTGCCCTTCAATCCCCACTATAGAATGTTTATATTATATAGGCTGGTCTTCTCCTAGGCTGCATATTTTGGAAGGTGGACTTTGGTTTCTTAATTTTATATCCCAGCATCCCACAATAGTCTGGCCTAGTTTGGCTGCTTGCGAAAGTTTGCTGATCTGAATCTATTTCGCTGAAAATTCTGATTCCAAGAACTGACTTTTATTTGGTTAGTTGCATAATAAGCAAGATTTGCTTGAGTTCTGTACCATCCTGACCTATCCTGTCTTCTTTGGCAGAACAAGCCTTCTTGGGATCACTCGTATTTTTCTTTGGTATGCTTTTAAAAGGTTGTAGGAAGTACATCTCCTGAAAGTCTGGGAAATAGTTTCTTTAAAGCACTCGATGTGGGGTGGGGGCGGGGTGAGATGTAGATAGCTTACAACTCATTGATGGCGATCACGGAGACGGCTGGAGTAGAAGCAGACATCTCTGAAGATGAGAAGAGCGGGCAGATGCAGGGACATGCAGTAAGGGATATAGGAGATGTGATTTGGTGCCATTGTCATAGCTGAGATTAACGCCCAAGCCTTGGCCTTGAGCCTGAGGCTCATTCTCCCTAGGACACCCTTAGCCCCTGCTTCAGCCACTGTCTAACCTCTGTAATAACCCCACTTAAAATCGGCTTGATCATTGCTATAGTCACCTAGACAGAGGGGAGAGAAGCCGAACATTATGCCTGATGTTGCTCTCCTTCCCTGTGTCTCCAGCAAATGCTGCTTTATTTACTATCCCAACTTTCACCTTTCACAGACCCACTTTCCCTGCTTTTCCCCATGACTGGTCCTCTTACCAAAACATGCACTGAATTTAAGAGTTTTTAATGTATGATGCCTCGTGTCTGCGCAGTATGTGTGAGTGTCATACGTAATGTGTGCTGTGTAGAGAGATATCTTTTGATGTGTTGTCCATGTCTGTGTATGCTTGGTGAACTAACATGGCACTTGGAACATATGCTTTACAGTATGGCCGCAGGGAGATGGCTGCGCTTCTGCATCTCTGTTGTTTAGCTATGACATGATTCCTGGGGGATCTGCCGTACAGGGAGTAAGAGATTCATGCTGTGTGTGTGTGCTGTGTTTTTAACATGTTTTGGGTGTCTTTATATGCTGTGATCCACTGAATGTGTGCTACTCCTCTGAGTGAGCATGTGTGTGTATGTGTTTGTGACCGCATGTCTTTATTATCTATCTCTCCTTTGTACACTGCACATACTCTGAATATCCCCAAGGGGTGAGGTACTTACACATGGTTAAATATGCTTATGTGCATCCGTGTATTGTCCTTCTTACTGCTTAGCTGGGTGAAAAGACTGTGTCGTGCATATCTGCATGTGATGGGTTGCATTCCCAATGTGATCCTGCATGATGTGTGATTCACAAACAAGAGCTCCCTGTTTACATGCTGTGTCTGAGTAGGGTAGGTTATATCTGTTGTTTGTAGGCACATGCTCATGTTCTGTGCTTTCTCTGGCCCTCTGTCTCAGTGAGATGTGTGTTTTCCCTGCCAGGTCTTCCTCCCTTTCGGGTGCCCCAGCCTCCCTCCCTTCCTCCTCCTCCCTAGGCTGTGACTGCTCTCAGCTGACACCTCGGCTGCTCTGGCAGCCCAAGAACAGCCTGGAGAAAGGTCAGCTGGCTGCTTTAGCCCTGTGCCTGCCTGGAGCCCTGCACCCAGTATTGTGGTGTGCGAGCGCCCTCTACTGACTGTGATGATCACAAATGGCCCCTAGAAATCAGTTCGGGCTTGCCTTTCTTGATAATCCCCAAGATTTCCATCTTTACTAATTAATAACCTAAGAGGGGAATGGATCTAAATGAGTTATTACTTGGAACCACACACTTTTTAAGAATTACAGCGCTATTGAACACCCTCAGATACTGATGTATGCAGAGCCGACAGCTCAGAAAAAGGCTTCCCTGGGCCTTTATTCAAGTAATAGCCCCTTGGAAATGAGCCTCAAAACGTGTGCTAGCTCTCACCAGTGAAGAGCCCACTTATTTCTACTTATATTTTAGTGAGAATATCAAATCCACACTTTCTGGTGATTTCTTGCTCTCCTTCTGGCAGCTTAAATTTCCCAAGGCTTCAATTTTTCCTATGCAACAGAGACCCAAGGATGATACATGGGGATTCCAGGTACAGATAGTGGGAGGGGCCAGCTGTGCAAGAAGCTCCCAGGGGACTTAACACAAACAGGTCAAGAACACCCTTGTGAGAACAGGAATGCTCATGGGAGTGACAGGACTTGGTCAAGGTGTTTCTTGTAACCCTATCCGTGAACCCGCTTGTGCACACAGTACATACATACTCAAACACACAGCACAGCAGGAGGCAGATACTCCGCAGCCAGGGAGGTCAGTGATTTCACTCCAGGACAAGCATCAGTTCCTATGTCGTGCGTTATAGAAGAGGCAGAAGAAGACAAAGTACATTCCAGGTGGAAAAGTCAGTTTCATTCTATTCTTCTTGGTAATTATTAGAGAAGAGGCCCAGATTAGGGGGCTGTTTCTGAAAACTCGGCTGACAATTGTAATTAGACCAACAGACTGCTTACTTGGTCCATTTGGTCCAGAGAGCATTATGCAGAAGGAGACACTGATAGTTATTTCATATAAATTTGAGAACTACAAGGGTAAATAAAGTTAAGCAGACTTATCTCCCAAGGAGTATTTCAGAATGTTAAAAATTATAATATGTCATGGATTTCCGGAAGAGAGAGGAGGGGACTGTATCCACTCTTTCATAAAAGACAGACATGGAAGTATTTCACCGCTTCCAGAATCCTATGGAAATACACTCTGTCATATTAAGAATTGTCCTTTTCTTCTTCCTTTTATATATTTGTTTTGGTGTACCTCTGTAGCTCTTGTCTTGACATCCACAAACTGGCATCATGTTACCATGTTAAACCACAAATGGGAGAAGACTCAAAGAGGTGGCATTGATTTGTCCCAGGTCACAGCATTGGACAGTGCATCAGAACAAAATGAAACCAAGGGCCTCTCTCTAAAATACATGAGCTTCTCATTTAACTGACAGCTGTTAAGCTGAATTTACAGCTGTACTGAGGGTATAGTGGTGAGCATTGCTGCATCTAGAAAGTTTAAATATACCCATAGGAACTACAATGGCATCCTTAGAGAGGCTGAAAGGAAGACAGGAAGGTATTAGAAGTAGAAGTCCAAAGGTCTGAAAGCTGACATTTGTAAATAATGTAGAAAACCTCAAGATATGAGACAAGGGTGGGGTAAATGGAGTGGAGAATAAACGGAAGTAGATTGAGAGCTGATACACAGTGCTTTGAATACTTGGCTACGGCACCTGACTCGGATGCTTCCACATGGGAGCATCGCTGAAGTTTAATGAGCAAAGATGTAACACTATGGGGCCTAAGTTAGATATCGAAGAACAGAGGCGCAGGCACAGTGTGCATTGCATGTATGAGCCAGGGACTTCTGGAAGCTTGGCATGTCTGTCTATGTGCGGGCAGGTGTCCACTCAGTCTGTAGAAACAGGAAAATTGTGGTTTTTTAAGATATGGCTTTCAATTTTTTATTGTTTTTATTGACCTATATATTTTTCTCCGCTTCCCTTTCCTTCATCTCCCCTCCCCTGCAACCCTCCCCCATGGTCCCCATGCTCCCAATTTTCTCAGGAGAGCTTGTCTTTTTCTACTTCCCATGTACATTAGATCCATGTATGTCTCTCTTAGGTTCCTCATTGTTGTCTAGGTTCTCTGGGATTGTGAATTGTCGGCTGGTTTTTCTTTGTTTTGTGTCTAAAAGCCACTTAAGAGTGAGTACATATGATATTTATCTTTCTGGGTCTGGGCTACCTCATTCAATAAGTTGTTTTCTAGACCCATCCATTTGCCTGCAAATTTCAAGACATCATTGTGTTTTTTCAGCTGTGTAAATGAACCACATTATCCTTATCCATTCCTTGTACGAAGAGCATTAGGCTCTGGCTATGACAAACATAGTTGAGCACATGTCCTTACGGTGCAAATGAGCAGCCTTTGGGTATATACCCAAAAGTGGTAATGCTGGGTCTTGAGGCAGGCTGTTTCTTAATTTTCTGAGAAATCACCATATTGATATCCAAAGGGGCTGTACCAGTTTGCATTCCCACCAGCATCCTCTCCAGCATAAGTTGTCATCAGTATTTTTGGTCTTGGTCATTCTAACAGATGTAAGATGCAGTCTCAAGAGTTGTTTTGATTTGCATTTCTCTGATGGCAAAGAATATTGAGCATTTCCTTAAGTGTCTTTCAGCCATTTTAGATTCCTCTTTTGAGAGCTCTCTGTTTAAGTCTGTACCCCATTTTTTATTGGATTATTTGTTCTTTTAAAGACCAATTTCTTGAGTTCTTTGTATATTTTAGAGATCAGCCCTCTGTCCGATGTGGGGTTGGTGAAGATCTTTTCCCATTCTGTAGGCTGGCGCTTTGTCTTGTTGACCATGCCCTTTGTTTTACAGAAGCTTCTCAGTTTCAGGAGGTCCCATTTATTAATTGTTGCTCTCAGTGTCTATGCTACTGGGGTTATATTTAAGAAGTGGTCCCCTGTGCTAATGCATTCAAGTATACTTCTCACTTTCTCTTCTATGAGGTTTAGTGTGGCTGGCTTTATGTTGAGGTCATCGATCCATTTGGACTTGAGTTTTGTGCATGGCAATAGATATAGATCTATTTTCATTCTTCTACATGTTGATATCCAGTTATGCCAGAACCATTTGTTGAATATGTTTTCTTTTTTCCATTTTATATTTTTTGCTTCTTTATCAAAAATCAGGTGTTCGTAGGTGTGTGGATTAATATCTGGGTCTTCGATTTGGTTCCACTGGTCCTCCTGTCTGTTTTTATGCTAATACCAGGCTGTTTTCAGTACTGTAGCTCTGTAGTAGAGTTTGAAGTCAGGGATTGTGATGCTTCCAGAAGTTCCTTTATTGTACAGGATTGTTTTGGTTGTCCTGGGTTTTTTTGCTTTTTCATATGAAGTTGAGTATTTTTCTTTCGAAGTCTGTGAAGAATTTCACTGGGATTTTGATGGACATTGCATTGAATCTGTAGATTGCTTTTGGTAAGATTGCCATTTTTACTATGTTAATTCTACCCACCCAAGAGCATGGACAATCTTTCCATTTTCTGGTGTCTTCTTGAATTTCTTTGGCTTTGAATTCTTGTGAGGGATGAGGGTGGGGGCCAGACAGAGGGAAGTGAAGACTTTTTCAGCCAAGGGGACCATTTTTAGAACTGGGAGCAATACATTCAAGGGAAGTCCACAAAGCCTGACCTTAATTGCCCCTGTTCATTTCCCAGTTCCACTTCCAACCAGTTCCATTGTGTTCCCAGCCCTGAGGGTGATTTTATTGAAGCTCTGCAAAGAGAAAGCTGTGTGCAGTTGGGACAAGCTGAGTGACAGGTCCCTCATCCTAGTGGAGGGTGCTTGCAAACCGTGCCTAAACTTAGTCTGTTGGAAAGACAGAAAAAAATTGAGTTTCCCACTGAACAAAGTGATTTGATCCATATCTCTTCTCTGTCTGGTCTTCATCCTCGTCCCTCACACCTCCTTTTTATCTAGCAAGAATTCAAAGCCAAATCTAAAAATACATTTTCCTGTTTCTACAGACTGAGTGGACACCTGCCCGCACATAGAGAGACATGCCAAGCTTCCAGAAGTCCCTGGCTCATACATGCAATGCACACTGTGCCTGCGCCTCTGTTCTTCTGTATCTAACTTAGGCCCCATAGTGTTACATCTTTGCTCATTAAACTTCAGCGATGTTCCCATGTGGAAGCATCCGAGTCAGGTGCCGTAGCCAAGTATTCAAAGCACTGTGTATCAGCTTTCAATCTACTTCCGTTTATTCTCCACTCCATTTACTCCACCCTTGTCTCATATCTTGGGGTTTTCTACATTATTTACAAATGTCAGCTTTCAGACTTTTGGACTTCTACTTCTAATACCTTCCTGTCTTCCTTTCATCCAAGAACTACCCTAAAGTTCTGCTCTTACTCTCTTTGACTTGTAAAGACACCCCATTCTTTTTTATTGATGTTCATTGAGCTCTACATTTCCTTTTCTCCCCTCCCTGCCTCTCCCTGCCTCACTTCAAGCCTCCTCCAAGGTCCTCTTGCTCCCAATTTACTCAGGACATATTGTCTTTTTCTACTTTCTAATCCCATGTAGATTAGATCTATGTAAGTCTCTCTTAGGGTCCTCATTGTTGTCTAAGTTCTCTGGGATTGTGGTTTGTAGGCTGGTTTTCTTTGCTTTATGTTTAAAAACCACCTATGAGTGAGTACATGTGATAATTGTCTTTCTGCTTCTGGGTTACCTCACTCAAAAGGATGTTTTCTGGCTCCATCCATTTTCCTGCAAAATTCAAGCTGTCATTTTTTTCTGTCGTGTAGTACTCCATTGTGTAAATGTACCACATTTTCCTTATCCATTCTTCATTTGAGGGCCATTTAGGTTGTTTCCAGTTTCTGGCTATGACAAACAAAGCTGCTATGAACATAGTTGAGCACATGTCCTTGTGGCACGATTGAGCATCCTTTGGATATATACCCAAAAGTGGTATTGCTGGGTCTTGAGGAAGGTTGTTTCCTAATTTTCTGAGAAATTGCCACACTGACATCCAAAGGGTCTCTACCAGCTGGCATTCCCACCAGCAATGCAGGAGTGTTCCCTTTTCCTCACAACCTCTCCAGCATAAGTTGTCATCAGTGTTTTTGATCTTGGCCATTCTTACAGGAAGACACCCCATTCTTAAATACACTGTTCTCCAACCCAAACACACTATTTCTTAGCAAAATTACTGTCCTTGATTGTTTTTATCTTTTGTGCTCCAAAATGAAACAAACATTTTAACAATTACAAAATGCATGACTTACTGTTTATGATTTAAGTGTTCCAGAATAACCTCTGAGAAAAATGCAGGATGGTAAGGTCCAGGAAGATGAGAAAGATAATATGATGTAGTCTTAAAAATCAATGACTTGGGTATAGCTGAGAAAATGGTTCCTGAAGAAGACTGGTGATCAATGAGGCTGGAGACCTGGCAGGGTCGAGAGCATCCTAAATTTTGTAGTTTTCATGATGTCTTGATTTATGTATTGTCAGAGTAAAAGCTATATATGACGTAGTCCAACTAACTGCTTTGCTTGACCCACAGTAGTCAACTCATAAATATCCGTTACATTAATGTAGAGTGCGTTATAGAGTTTGAGGCTGAGGAATTACTCCTAACTGAATTCTCCAACACTGTTCCTTTAGGAAAGGAATGTGTGAGGCTATGTGGCTGAAATTTCAGCTGGGTTGTGTCCTACAGAAGGTCCCATAAATGGGACCTTACTCATTTCCCGTCCAAAACATTAACTGAGTGGCCCCATATGTTGGCCTATGTATCAAAGCTAGGCAGAAGACTGTGAGTGGATTTTTCCACAGTGAGTTGATGATGATAATTTGAGGAATACGTGCTAGAGAGTTGTCCATATACGTACATCTCTGACTATGAGGACAAAAGCTCCGGGCACTGGAAAGAGGCAGAGAGAAAGGGAGGAGAAAACCCCTAAGTGCCCCTCCTTGTCCTCAGACTAACCTTCTCAACCTGGGAAGCATTTAACAGAGTTGTACATCCCAATGAATTGAATGGGCCATTGCGTCTTACCTTTCCAACTACATTTGGGCATCATTTGGCCTCACTTTGAACATTCTCCATTGTGAGAACTCATCCTATGTCCATAAAGCCACTGTGGAATAGGGTCCAGATGCAAGTGCAGACCATGGAAAGAGGAAGGAGACTAATCCTCTAAGAAGCACTTACCATATGCCGGGCCCTGACTCGGCATGCTGCCTGTGGTGTTTCACATAACCCATGTGACAACCTTGTGAATGGAGATTAATATCCCTATTTTACAAGCAAGGAAACTTGGGCTCAAAGATATTGAGTCATTTGACCTAATTACAAATTGGTTAAGTAGTGAAGCTAGAATTCAAGTTCAGGATGTTCTACGTCATAGGGCATGGTGTTTCAGTCAAAGGAAAAAATAAAATAGGCCTGATAAGACCAAGCAAAGACAAGACAATCAATGTGGCCCCACAGGGCAGTAGGCTAAAAGAGGATGGTTCCACTGCTTGGTAGGACTTTCAGGAGGGTGTGAGAGGCTGCCAGGCTGAGGCAGGCAGGCAGGAAGTGCTTCAGGATAGGATTACTGCACATTGGCAAGGATAGCCCTAACAGCTCATGAAGTGTTGGTTCGCTGTGTGCCTGTGCCCAAGCCTGCCCAATGATGAACATTTTGGGCATTCTTCACTCCTCACCCCCTTCTCAAGGCTCAAATAAAAGAGGGGGGGAGAATGACTAGGGCTTATGGGATCACGAGTGCCCTGGCTTGATCCTATAGTCACATCAAGCAAGTCTCACCTTGTAGCTGCTCCCAGCTGTCTTTGAAAACCATCAGCAAGCTCATCTTGTGCTCTACGTGATACAAAGCGCTTGCTTTCATCCTTTCAACAGCCATTGTCCCCTCTGAGCTGGGCACTAGGGATGCATAAATAATAATATCAACAATAATAGCACACACGCACAGAGGGTTGTGCATCGGGAGCTCTGTGAAGTGCTTTCTGGCATTTTCTTACTTATTACTAACAACAATTTGTGAGACAAGATGCCATCCTTATTCATGTTTTATAGCTGAGGCCCTTCAAGAGTCAGAGTAATTGTCCTAAAAATACAAACAGTAAGTCATGGAGCTGAAATTTGACATGAGAATCCAAGATAGAGCCATAAAATCTCTCAAGACACAGGCTACAACCCTGTAAAAAACAAAGACATTGAGTTGGCGGTTCCACTCAGTCGGTAAAGTACTTATCTCCCAAGCATGAGGACCTGAGTTCGAATTTCAGAATCCCCATTAAACAGTCAAGAGTGTTGGTGCAGGCTTATAATTCTAGAATTGTGGAACCAGAGACAGGCAGGTCTGAGAACTTGCTGGACAGCCTGCCCCACGTGGAAAGCTGTGGACCAGTGAGAGAACCTGTCTCTAGAGATAAGGTGGACACCTAGAAATAGCCATCAGTGTTCTCTTTTGCCCTCCACACACGTGCTTCCATACGCACCCACACAGAGACACAAGCACATGCACACAGTGTGTTTTATAGTGAGGAAAGGCCCTGGATGTGCTGGTATGATCGCGTGTGGTGAGCACGCTTTCTGTGACAACAGAATCTGCATTAAAAGGAGCAGGAAGGAAGAGGACTAACAGTGTCTGTCAGCTCATGAACCCATTATGTTGGTTATCTCATTATTTCATTCTTTCCTGTGGAAGGGGATCAATCAATTCATTCTACAGAAGAACAACTTAGAGCAACTAGGAGATGAGGAGCCACCTCGAAGTTTAATTATTTGGAGGCTTGAAAGCAAAATTCCCAAGAGAGTTGCAAGTTGAAGTTGAGGCTCTTAGGTAGACAACCAGGGCATTTTAGCAGATGATTTCCCATTTGCCATGATGAGAGCTAATAGGTGGTCAGAGAGTGACCGGTTATATGAGTCAGGAAAAGCTACAGAGGCTGGGGATGCGACTCAGCGATACAATACTAGCCTACCTGTAAGCGACCCTAGGTTTAAACCCAACAAACCACATGAACCACATTATCTAGTAAAAATGGCAAATAATCCAATCAACAATAGAAGTGGAACAGACATTCTTCAAATGAAGAAGTACAAATGGCTAATAGATATCTCTGAAAAAAAAATAGCACTCAAAAGATTCTAACCAACAGGGAAATGAACACCAAATCTATTTAAAAAATAATGGCTATCATCAAGAAAGCAGCAATGAGCGTGATCGTGACGGAAGCGCACAGTGCACTACAGTGATATTACTTAACCAGGTTTGTAAAGGGATCATGTACGTCACAATACAGAGGCAACCTGGATGCCCAGCAGCTTGGAGGAAAAGGAATTATGTCATTTGTAGAAAAATGGGCAGAAGCTGAAACCAGTGTACTAAGAAAGGGTGGTAAATGTGTTTCCTCTCATTACGTAGATGTTAGGGCAAACAGAGCAAAACACTAGAGGAAACAAGCCTCCAAGAACACTTGTAAAGTCAAGGGAAAGAAGAAAAGAGAAGGTGGAGGATGGGTAAGGAAAGGGACTAGAAGGGAGATTTATGACCATGGTTAATTATATGAATTAAGAAAATATAAGAAAACTATTTAGAAAAATGAATATGCGCTAATAAAAGTAATCTTACTCAAATGAGGATTTTATTCTATAAGCAAAGGAAATTGTGGTGGGTTTGAAGATCCTTCCTTTAAATTTCAAAGTAAATAGTGAGTCAAAGGGGTCACAGGGTACAGGAAGACTAGTTCCTGTACTAGTGACTAGTGACTGTGAAAAATGTCACAGAAGAGCAACGATAGGCAAAGGCACTAAGGTTAAAGGCTAAAGGACAGTGGGCTCAGACATGACAGGACAAGCTTTATTCCATTGAACAACTGGGAAACTGAATCTCATAAAAACAAGCCCAGTTTAGAACTGGGACTCAAACTATGCTCTCTCGATTCCGGGTGATACTTAACACCCTTTCTTCTAGAAATTTCTCTTATCCTCACTCTTACTCAGTGTTAGCTCTTACCTTAAACTGCACACTCTCCTGTATCTTTAAGCACATATTTAAGTCTTACAGTAATCACTAGATTCAATTTTTCTAATCATCATTTTGAAAATATAAACTCAGCAACAGAACAAAAAGTAAAACAAACAAACAAAAATGTCTTGGATCAGGTTGACAGCAAGTCACAGAGCCAGGACTTGAACCTGGGTTCTCCGGCTCCAAAGCCCATTTTCTTCTTGCTTTACCATGCCAGGCTCTGAAACAGTACCCATAATTCTTCCAGCCCAAGCCCTGACCCCTGCCCAAGCCCCAGCAGATTTTATTTTTAAAAATTGGGTTTTCAAATGGAAAAAAGTACTGACTGCGGAAGCATAGAATGTAATATGTTATTGGATAAGGTTATTTTTGTCCAGTGTTTCTTCTCTTTGGAAGAATTGCAGAAGGTTCAGATCAGCAGAAAAGCAGCCTGGAAATTTCATGCTTTAATAAGTTCCAAATATTTTGGTATTATT
This sequence comes from Ondatra zibethicus, assembly GCA_004026605.1. NCBI lineage: Eukaryota > Metazoa > Chordata > Mammalia > Rodentia > Cricetidae > Ondatra > Ondatra zibethicus. Next base: position 45,807 of record PVIU01015439.1, read on the forward strand.
ATTTACTTATTTTCTTAGGAAGTGAATTCTCCACTCAGAGGGAAGAGGGGCCAGGGAGTTGCCACATTTGAAACTTTTGTGCACTTACAAGAAGTAAGTCACCTGGAAAAACAATAGTCTTCATTACTATGGTCAACTGTACACTTGCTGGTTTAGCTGCTCCAGCAATCCTAGGAGGTCAGTGTTTTCGTCTGTATCTTGCAATGAGGGAACTGCTGCCTGCAAGGAAGAAATAATTTTTTTCTATAGCAGTCAGATGAAAAGAGATGGGAGATACATCCAGGATGCAATGGTTAGTGCTCTGGATTCTGAAAACATTCACATATATGATTTGTCAAATGAAAGTTTTCTCTTTCTATTGATAAATGCTACATCTTCCCCATGTTGGCTAGTTTTATGTCAAGTTCATACAAACTAGAGTAATGAAGAGGAAGGGGTCCCACCTGAGAAAATGCTTCTGCAGGATTTTGCTGTAGGTAAGCCTAAAGGGAATTGTCTTAATTGGTGATCTCTGGTCAAGGGCCCAGTGTGTTGTTGGTGGGGTCACCCCTGGGCTAGTGGTACTGGGAACTATAAGAAAGCAGGTTGAGCAACCCATGAGGACCAAGGAAGTAAGCAGCATTCTTCTTTGGTCTCTGCATCAGCTCCTGCCTCTAGGTTTCTACTCTACTTGAGTTACTGTCCTGATTTCTTCCAATGATGAACAATGATGTGGAAGTGTAAGCCAAATAAACCATTTCCCCGCAGTGTTCTTTGGATCATGATATTTCATCACAGTGATAGTAACCCTAAGACAAAAGTTAGTATTAGGATAGTGGATTATTGCTGCGACAGACCTGACCATGTTTGGGGAGGATTGAAGAATGACTTTGGAACTTTGGACTAGAAAAGTCATTGATGTTGAGAGCTCACTGAGCTATTCTGTAGGAGCTTGGAAAATAGGAAGACAGTGCATACAGTACAGGCCTGGCTTGTGAAGTTTCAGAGGGAAGCAAAGAAGATACTGGGACATTTGGATGAAGAATCTATGGTGTCTTATCAGCTGGAGTTAAAGATTCAGCTACGGTAAGAGACCAGATCCAAGTAGGTAAAACCTTGGTTTGCTGGGACAATGGGTGCTGGACAGCTGGAGCTGAAGACTCAGCTGTTATTAAGAAGAGAAGAGCATCATTAAGATAAAATCTTCTAGGAAGTGTTTCCTGAGAGTTATCACACAGAAGTTGTGTTCCAGAGACAGCCTGGATTGTGTCTTGTGTGCTCAGTTAAACTTGGTAGTGCAAGAATCACCCAGGTGGTACTGGTTCTGAATTTGTTGAGTCATGGCACTGTTTGGCAAGGCTGAAGTTTTTGGATGCTCTCTCCCAGGAGATGCAGCTCAGTTAGATAAGAGACCCCAGCATTTTGGAGATCCTAGGACCATGGGGCAACCCATTGTCCAGCATCGGATGTGGAGTGAATCCAGTCTAAGTTGAGAGGCAATCAGTGTGTATGCTACAGAGGGCAGAGTCAGAGAAATGACCCAGACTCTTAGGAGGACTTTGAACACTGAGTTATTTACTCAGTTTGGTTTTGTGTTGATTTGATTGTGAGTGCGTCCTGGTTCTTGCCTCTAGAAGTAAGAAAGTATTTAATTTATGTTTTTATTTTATAGGATCCCACAGGTGAGAGATTTAAACTTTTAAAAATAGGTTTTGGAGCTTTACAGATACTTTGGATTTTAATGGAAATTGGATATTTTTAAGGAGACTACTTTAAAACTATTTGGATTTATAAGACTGTGGAACTTTTTACGTTTTGAAAATGTTTTATATTGTGATGTGAGTATTAATGTGTGATCTTAGGGATGAGCAAGGAAAAGTTTTAGCTTAGCAGTGATGTGTTTGTGTGTCAAGCTGAGAAGGGGTCAGTTGTGTTGGCTGGCTGGTTTTGTGCTTACACAAGCTAGAGTCATCAGAGAGGGGCAAGCCTCAATTGAGAAAATGCCTCCATAGGATTGGGCTGCTGGCAGGCCTATGTACAGTGTTTCTTAGTGATGTATGGTGGAGGGTTCAGCCTATTGTTTGTGATACCACTGCTGGGCTGATGGCCCTGGGTTCTATAAAAACCAGGCTGAACAAGTCAGGAGGAGCAGCCAATAAGAAGCACCCTTCCATGACCTCTGTATCAGCTCCTGCCTCCAAGTTCCTGTCCTGCTTGAGTTCATGTCCTGACTTCCTCCAATGATGAACAGTGATGTGGAAGTATAGGCCCGATAAACTCTTTCCTGCCCAACTTGCTTTTTGGCCATTTTTTTTTTTTTTTTGCTACTCAATCTCAAATCTTTTAATTCTTTTTTTTTCATACATTGTTTTGTTTTATTTTTTCCATTCAAGAACATAATTAAAGATAAAAAAAATTTTTTTTTCCTTTCTTCCCCTTCTCCCGGTCCCCTCCCACTACCCCCCACCCCTCCTCCCTCCCCCTTCTTCCTTGAAAGAGGGCATGGTGCCCTGCCCTGTTGGAAGTCCAAGGCCCACCCCCATCCC